>LPNX010477807.1:115190-148468 GCA_001517045.1 Pseudotsuga menziesii
CTTAGCTTGATAGTTCTCCTGGGTATGAAGATTTAGAAACAAAGACTGTAATCTTCCCCTGCGATATTGCTTGCGAAGTGATATTGTATAATTCCTCAATTTTGTACCTAACCCACTAAGAGAAATTTGATGAGGAAATATTCCTTCCAAGCCCGACGATGGCCAATTGAGATCCACTCGAAATCGAAGAAGAAATATAGCTTGCAGTGTGGACATATACATTATAGGGTTTCTGTGGATTAGATGTTGAACGACCGCACACACTGGTGTAGTGATGGATAACTCCTTCCCAAATGTTTTCCCTCCAAGGCTTTTGGAATCTCGACCTTTAATGGGGACTGCACAATTATCTAGATGACATCATCTTGGGTGGATCCAAAATGAGGTTTTACAGGATACAAATGGGGTTTATCTTATGTGCAAATCCTCAGTGATTGGGAATGTTGGAGAAGATGCCTCTTCCATGGAAAAATACAAGATACTTCCCCACCAGTACTAGTTTTCATGTATGCCCCTGAAAGTCATCCACGTGCCAAATTCATCTCATTTTGATCAGATTTTACAGTGAGTATTTGCAATGCTCAAACCCCAAATCAAATCAATGATTAACATGAAAACTACCTCAATGAGTGGAATCAAGGAACAGACGAGTCAGAAGGGGGCACATCAAAATATGCTGAACCGTTTTGGCACTGGTGACTTCTTGGAATGCTCATGTTTCGACATTACTTCAACAGTGACTTCTTGGAATGCTGGGTTTTGGCCGGTTTGGAATATATATCAATTAAACTTATAAATGAAAAAAAAACAAATTTACCCTATAAATAAATTAATAGATATAGAATTTTTTATAACCATTTCATCAAATTAATTCATTGTAAAATAAATACAGTTTCTTCTCTAACAAATATGCATGTGCAATTTCTTTCATTTTTATAAAGGGTATTATGTGGATGTATATAATAACTTAGTAGTCTAAATATACAATGAAAAAAAAAACTTTACGATTCAAAATAACAAGAAAAGAAATTTGTATCAATCCTAAATTTGATAAGAATTATTTTAGATTAATAAAACCGTTAATATCAAATATTAATATTACACCATCTAATTGCAACAAAAATAATAAAAATGAAATAAAACAAAAACTCATACATATATATAAGAAAATCAATTAAAATACTATTTTTGATGGTGACCTTTAGAAATGCAAAAAAAAACAAAAACTTAAACATATATATAAGAAAGTAAATTAAAATATTGTCTCCAAATTATAGATTTAGGCATGGAATAATGAAAGTTGGTGAGAAAATAATTTTTGATGGTGACTTTAAGTGACATTCATGAGACATTTTAGTAATAAATATTTCTAGTAGGTTAGCAATCCATTAAAGCAAATAATATCATGTATTTATGAGTATTTTTTAAGGGTACATAATAACGACAATGAATTACTCTTATTGCACTCTCAATTACGACTTCTTTTGAGATCAAGATGATGGAATGGAGGGAAAAATGGAGTCACTATTGCATGAAAGGAGACTGGGCATTAAATGCATCATCAATTTAGTGTCTTGCTAGGGCATCGTAATCACTATCACTAAAATGATATATATATATTTAGACCCCCTCGTAAAAAAATGCAATATTTTCTATTGTTGAGCTATGACACATGACTAGGACATAATGAACACTAGCACTAAATTGATCTATATATATTTAGACGCTCTTGTAAAAAATTACAACTTTTCCATTGCCAAGATGTCACACATTATATGGTCAAGAGAAATTTTGTGCAATTTCTTTGTTGGATCTCTGAAGATCAAGGTGCATGGCACCATTGCAGAAAAATGGTTTTCCAGCATATATATCATCTGGGATCTGTGATCCCAATATTATATCTAGAAAGCAATATGAACATCTAAAGCACATCATCTGCAATAATCCACATGAACATCCTAACACTATCCTGACTACCTGGGAAAAACACTAGATATTCCTAACCCCACAAATTCCATTTTGGTTTGAGAATTTTTAACTTGCACATATTCGAAGATAGAAGGTAGACAATTTACAAAATTTACTAAATTGTAACACTTCATTGTCACAATTGCAATTTTCCATGACATAATTAAAAATGACTAACATGAATGACTAATTCATATTATTCTAGGTAGTCATTTTTTATGTCGTGACTAAATTAGTCATTTATGTTAGTCATTTTTAACTATGTCACTTATTATTTAGTCATATTTGTTAACCAGTGACTAAATTAGTCATTAATTTTAGTTGTTTATAGTTGGGTTAATCAAAATTGCTCATATTTAGTAGTAAATCACTTGAAAAACTTGTGGTGACTAAAATTTTTAGTCACCTAGTAGCTAATTCTTCATTTTGTACTAGTGTTTGCTGTCTCTGTCGCAGAGTTGGATTAAGGGTTTTCTTGCTTCTCGGTTTAGTTCATTCGAGCTGGGTGACTGTTTCTTCTTGGCTCCAATTTATTCTTGTTCATAGGTATACGCTTTTACCCTACCCGAAATCCTTTTGTCAAATAATTTACTAAATTAGGGTTTTAATAACTTATGAACGAAGTTTAATTATTGTTTGAATCTATGTTCTTGTAGGCACCTACTAACAACTCCAGGATTTGAGTGGAATGCAAGCTAGTGCATCAGTTAACTTTGTGGGCTTCCAACTGGTAAGCCCCGGTCTCGTCGTGGGTTCTCCCTGCTTGCAGTTTGGGTTGTTTAATGAAAGGAGGTACTAAAATTTAACATTTGAGGATGGAAGGAGGTACTAAAATTTAACGTGGTATTTAATCCTTTAAAAATATATCTCCAAAAGTTACCTATAAATTTAGGGTCTTGGTCTGAAATTATGACCTTCGGTATCCCATGCAACCGAAAAATTTGTTTTAAGAAAATATCAGCTATATTTGCAGCTTAATAAGTAGTTTTTACAGGTATAAAATGGGCTGCTTTACTCAATTTGTCAACCACTACCATTATGGAGTCATTTAAGTTCTAATTTTTAGGCAGTCTAGTAGCAAAATCAAGGCTAATTATCTCCCATTTCCAGCTAGCAATGGGCAAAGACTAAAGTAGCCCAGCTGGATGCTGATGTTTAGTTTTTACTTGTTGGCATTCAAAGCATCTAGCAATATATTCTTCCAGTTCATTCTTCATGTTTGGCTAGAAATAATCTTTTCTTAGCATGGTTATAGTTTTCTAATAACCTAGATGCCATGAATAAGGAGTTTTATGGATTTCGTCTAAAATTAATAACTTAATCTTAGGTACATTAGGTACATATATTCTGTGTTTATACAATAATAATCCTTTTTCATTCAAGCTGTACTTTGTACTTAGAATTTCTATTAGATTTTCTTTTCCTTTTGCTTGTAACTTTAGGTAATTTTCATCTTGTTCTATCCCTGCTTTAAGCCATTTTTCCAAATCTGTTGTATAAGTGTTGATAGCTGCTGTAAAATTCAACTTTGCATTTCTACTTAATGCATCAACAAATTTATTTTCTTTCCCTTTGATGTGCTGAATTTTGAAATCATATTCACTTAGAAAATCTAGCCACCTATCTTGCCTAGCATTCAGGTTAGGTTGATCTAATAGATATTTTAATCCCTTATTATCCGTCATTAAGATAAATTTTCTTCCAATTAGATGATGACGCCACATCTTTAAAGCATGTATGATAGCAACTAATTCCAAGTCATAGGTTGCATAATTCTTTTCATGAATCTTCAATTTCCTAGACTCATAAGCAATGACATGTCCTTCCTGAGTCAATACTCCACCTAAACAGTCATTGCAGGTGTCAGTACATACTATAAAATATTTATTTGGATCAGTAATTCTTAAAATTGGTGCACTAGTTAATAAGGTTTTTAACTTTTTAGAACTATCTTCGCACCTCTGATTCCAATCAAATTTCTTTCCCTTTTTCTGCAAAGAGGTTATCGGATTTGCGATTCTTGAAAACCCTTCGATGAACCTCTGGTAATACCCATGAATGATCGGATATTAGTTATGTCTTTTGGAACTGGCCAATATTTGATTGCCTTTATCGTTTTGGGATCCACCAAAATTCCTTCTTTAGTCACCACATGACCTAAGCATTGGATTTTATCTTTAAAGAAGTCACATTTACTAAACTTCGCAAAGAGTTGATGTTCTCATAACTCTTGCAAGACATATTTTAAATGTTCTTTATGTTATTCTTCATATTTCGAATATATTAATATGTCGTTGATAAATATGACCACAAATTTATCCAGATATTTATGCATTACATTATTCATTAGACACACAAAAACAGCTGGAGCGTTAGTAAGCCCGAATGGCATGACGACAAACTCATAATGTCTATATCGAGTCCTAAAAGTTGTTTTAAAGATGTCTTCATCTTTAATTCTGACTTTGTGATATCCAGACCTGTTGTGCCCCTACCCAACAGCCTTTAAAAAACATTATTTCATCAAACAAAATCGTATTTTATTTTTGATGAAATGTTTGAATTTCATATAACAAAACTAAAGAATTGACAGTTACTGAAATGGTGACCTTCCAGCAGCTACTGAAACATGAAATTCAATGTTTTTAAAAGAAACCTTTGCGAACTATGGATTAGTTAACAAAATCACTACTTTGAAATTATTATTTCAAAGTGAATTTGCATTAAAAAATCAAGGGATAAGTGTTAATAATTTCTTATAAACTAATTTTTGAAATCTTATCCGAATATTTATAATTTGATTTTCATTATGTGATTATGTTATCATAAATATTGATAAGGTTTAAGGTTGGGCGTCTGATCAAAGTTCATTCGAATTATATTTTCAAGGCTTTTTGTTCAATCTAAGAATTACGCATAACATAACGTTATTATTTCATCTTGATCTTTATGATGGTCCTCATATGTTATTTTTATTATTGCATGTAAAGGTCAAAGATAATGCTATGGGTTATGGGATTTGTTTTTCATACTTTAAAGGAAGAAAAGAGCCTTATAATGAAGAAGTTACATATTTGAAACAGAACGGCGATTGGGGCTTGGATTATTTTAACCTAAGTCTGTCACGATATGAAATTGCAATATCAAAATGCTTCATTCCGAGTTCAAAGCAGATCATTCCATTTGTCACAAAAGATGAATATCATCAAGACTTTGATGTGCGATAACTGAAAGGAAAATTTTAATTCTCGATTTGTTTTTCCTTCCGAACAACCTCACATTTAGCATAACGTAATAATGATTTTTATAAATAAACTTGATGCATTTTTATGATTGGTTTAAAGGGGACGATTGATGCGTAAATGTTTATCCTTTCATATTTTCTTTTGTGAACAGGTAGCAAGAGAAGCCAACTTAGCGGTTTCCATAAAAGATGATATTTACTCTGCGATTTCAAGTTGAAAATGAATTCTGCATAAGCTAGGTTATTTACCAAAGCAGTGAATATGAAACACATAGTCGCTTCTGATTTTGTTGCTTGAGAAAGAGTTGCCAGAACGTAAAAGAATATGAAATCAGTTGAAGAAGATTTGGTGCCTGAGACCATGGATTTGAACAAATTTCATGAAAACTATAGAAAGGGAGATTATTTCTATTTTCTGAATTCTATTCTTTTATTATTTTTACAAGTCTTTTCTCTTTTTATTGGAGCGATTGGATTATTTTTATAAAATAAGGAGCATATATTTATGATATCTTTTGAAGTTCAGGTTTATGCATGATCTCATGCCATATATTATGCAATACTGATTCTTTGGTTTTGATTTAGTTTGCTGTGATGATAATCTCTAATAAAATCAGGAGCAACAGTTTAATTTCCATAGAAATTGCCGGACGTAAAATTTCATTTTTAGTCAATTATTAAAATCGCGTTCTCAACTGACAGGGGATTTTGTGAGATTTATTGTGAGCAAATGGAGGCGAATCTTAAAAATATGGCACATGGGTTTTCTTCAGAAGAGACCCATTTAGCTTTACTCAGGAGGATTTTGCCAGAAAATGATGGATTCAAGGAGATTTCAGGGATCCTTTGAGCACGATTTTGGCAGTTGCGGCCGGCAACGAAATGTTTGTTTCCAGGAATTCGCCTGTTGCAGAGCTGAATTTGTTTTGTTTTCTTCTGATCCTGGTTTATTTAAACTCAGAAGAATTTGATTTTTAATGGAGGTTGGAGCTGCTAAAGCACAAAAGATTTATCTTTTGAAAGCTCTGAAAACTCTGCTGCCATTGATCGAAGGTCGATACTTTGGGGATGCAAATACTGAACTGCTGGTTCGTACGGTTTGGGCTGCTAGGAAGTTATCTGTCAGTTGTCACAATGTCCTGGGCTGGTGATGTTTGATTCACATTTACAGTTTTAAAACTTATATGTGGTTTATAATATCTTTCAGTTTTTGGTATTTGCTTTTCCTGTATTATTATGTTTGTTTTAATCTCCTTTGATGGATTGTGCGAAGATAATCTATTAGGTATCGACTGTTCTTGTTTTTAGCTATGCTGGTATAACATATTCTGTAGTTAATAATTGATATTATTGTTACATTATATGGAATGATGCTTGTATGAATTTGCAACGGTTGAATTTCTTTAAAATTTGCAAATGTTTATATACAGTGCATTTATCAGTATCAGTTGATAACAAGCTTTAATTAATTTTTGCTCCTGATCAGGATAGGTATTAGATTAGAATTATACTCTATTCAGTTTTTATCTTTATATTATCTAAAAAACCCTGTGGAGTCAGATCTTTTTCATTAATTATTTTCAGTTTGTCATTTTATGTAATTACTGTACATCTGTACATAAATATAACATGACTTTATAAGTATATGAATCCTGTACAGGTTTAGGTATTATTTATGTATTCAGAGTTAATGGTTTTGGGTAATTTAACTTAACAGTTTTTAGTTCTTGTAATACATAACTTAGGTTAACTTTTGTAATTATAAGAATAGGATCGACACTAATTATCAGTAGCATTAATCGTAAGCATTAGTATTCTAGGATCTCAAGCCAACAGAGCCTTTAAACCTGTTGGGAGCGGCTATTCCAAACAGCTTGGAGCCTGTTCTAAGGGTCCCGGACTGGGTCGTTTCCCCCGTTGCGGGCTTAGTCAAATACGCCCGTCAACAAGACTGTAAGTCAATCTTTGAAAATACCGTGGCTCCATGTAATTGATCAAACAGATCATCTATGCGAGGTAACAGGTATCTGTTCTTGATAGTCATATTATTTAATTGGCGATAATCTATGCATAGTCGTAGAGTTACATCCTTTTTATTAACAAAGATGACAGGTGCCCCCTAGGGAAACACACTGGGTCGAATGTAATTCTTGTCAATAAGTTCTTTTAACTATGACTTAAGTTCATTTAATTCGAGTATATTCATTCGATAAGGGGCTTTTGAGATGTGCATTGCATCAGGTACCAGCTCAATGGTAAAATCTAATTTCCTCTTTGGAGGCAGTCTTGGAATTTCTTTCGGAAATACATTTGCATATTCCTTTAGAACTGGTATATCCTCCAATTTTAATTTATTTATGTTGTTTAGATTTTCTTCATTGGTTACTGTTATTGCATAAGCCTTACAACCCTTCCTAATAGCTCTCTTGAGCTGCAGAGAAGAAATATGCCTTACGGCTATTTTCCTAGGGATTCCCTTTACACTTATTGATTTTCCATCATTATTTATACAAGTAAAGGTTTTATCAAAGCAATTGAAGACCACCCTATGCTTCTCTAACCAATCCATACCCATTAATATGTCATATGAACCTAAAGGTAGTACATTGAGCTTAACAAAAGTTTCAAATTGATCCATAGTTATTGCAAAATTCTTTACAAAGCTAATTGCCTTTCTCTTTGCACTAGTAGCTAACTGAACTAACCAAGAACTTGAAAAATTTTCAACTAGAAGTTTACACTTTTCTACCAAGTTAGGAGAAATATAGCTTAAACTAGCTCCTGGATCAATTAAAATAGATATGGGTTTTGATTTATCTTAACTTCCACTTCCACCATGGAAGTTTGATAGTCTGCTTACCGATTCTCTAAAGCTGCATTGATCCTGGGCTTTGTCCTCGCTAAATCACCAACAGTCATCTCCTCCTGTATTGTGTGGATATTGCTGACAGTCTTTTTCCGATTGGGATAGACTAAAGCATAATGTGGACCATTGCATTCCCAACACTTTATGGGTTATTTTCATTCAAAGTTCTTTGTGTAGTTACTGTGATTGTTAGTTGAATCTTTGTTCTTTTGATTGTTCTGATTGGTCTATGAATTACTCTTATTCCCCTGGAAATTCTTATTAGAAATTTTTTTGGTGTTATTATTTTTAGAATTTCGATTAGGCACAAACTCTTTCTTCTTTTGATCAAAATTATTATTCCTTTTGGCCTTCCAGTTGGCCATACTCTCATTTTTACGATTCTGTTCATAACATAAATTCGCTTTTCTCATGGATTCTTCTAGAGTTTTCGGATTGTCATACTCAATCTTATCCTTTATGTGATTAGGTAAATAGCTAAGAAACCACTGTACCTTTGGTTTCTCGTCCACGATGTATGGCACATACCTAAGCAGACTTAGAAACTTACTGTTCAGTTCTTTCATATTCATTGTGCCTAGTTTTAACTCATAGAATTATTTATCCCTTTCCCTCAGTATGAAATCTTTCTATTAAGATCTGATTCAGCTCCTCCTGAGCTCTCAGAATCCTCACATTTTCTTTCTTAACTAATTCCATTTCTGATTTTAATTCTTTAACTATTTGTAGTAGTTCAGAAGAATTATTGGTTATATATTCTTGTATAGGTTCTTTTTGTAGATTATCTCGTTCAGTGTAAGGATATTTGTCTTCTGCATATTCTTCCAATATTTCCATAACTTGCATTACTTTGCAAGATAGTTATTGGTATCAAGTTTGTGTTTTGGTTTCTCTTGTGAGTAAGGAAAACTCTGTGTGAGTGGTTAAAGGCTTATTCAAGTGGCTTGAAGCATGTAAATGGTTTTACCTTGTGATTGCTCATTCCTTGCCTTGGCATCATGAAACTTGAGCCTGCCTCTTTACTGTCTCTATCGCAGAGTTGGCTTAACGGTTTTCTTGCTTCTTGGTTTAGTTCATTCGAGTTGGGTGACTGTTTCTTCTTGGCTCCAATTTCTTCTTGTTCACAAGTATACGTTTTTACCCTACTTGAAATACTTTTGTCAAATAATTTACTAAGTTAGGGTTTTAATAACTTATGAACAGAGTTTAATTATTGTTTGAATCTATGTTCTTGTAGGCACCTGCTAACAGCTCCAGGCTTTGAGTGGAATGCAAGCTCATGCATCAGTTAACTTAGTGGGCTTCCAACTGGTAAGCCTCGGTATCGTCGTGGGTTCTCCCTGCTTACGGTTTAGGTTGTTGGATGAAGGTTCTTGTGGTTGGAAACATGGCTTTGGAATCTCTGTTGGTTATGATTTTTAGTTTGTTGATTATTACCCATGTTTTATTTGAAAACCCTTGCGATACTTCGCTGGGTAACACAAGCTCTTGAAGGCATGATATATATGTGGTTTTGGTTAATCAGTTTCAGCCTTATGGATTAAGTGATGTAATGCTGTTGTTTAAGATTAGGACCTCCTCTGTACTCAGAGATGTTAAGTGATCTCTGTCTTGTTTGCTTCAGTTTTCCTTTTTACATTTAAATTTAAAGAAAAGAAGACTGTGGAACAATCGAGTTGTAAAGTGAGTTGGGTTTTACTTATACTGTCAGTAATGTATCTTGTCACATTTTAATATAAAAGACTTTTGTATATTTGGTTTTATTAGCAGGCTTGGGTTTCAACCCTTCGAATCTACAGGCTATAAGCCTACCTTTGATTAAGGATTTATTTATCCGAATGGTTAACTATTATCGGTTTATTTTGTTCATAATTTACATTTGCATTGTATTTATTAATACTCTATTTTATAATAAATTTTAAAGTTCTGTTTAAGAGATATTGTTTAATTTCTAGAATTCAGCTTTTAAGGGTTAAAAAGAATTACTGTAAAACCCTAGAGTTTATGAAATCCTTGTTTCTACTTATAGTATTCTTGACTCTGTTTTTTAAAAATAGAATAATGAAAGATGAAATGACTTACAGTTATAAGTTTGATACTAGCTCTGTAAAATAATAAATCCTAAATAAATTTTACAGTTTTTGCTTCTAGTTTTTAGTTAAGAGAATGCTTAGGGTTTTAGTGTAGACTACTCGAAACTAGGGTATTGTTGAATTTCAGTAATTTTTATAATTTTTTAATGTAAAAAGGATTCCTGGATAAAAAACACACTGGTCTGTAATGTTAATGTTTATAAACTGTTTTACTATTTCCTTTTCACATGGTTTTTAAATGTTAATTTACTTTACTTCTGTTAACTATAATATATGTATTTTTTATCAGTATACTAATACTGGAATAATAATAATATTTACTGCTTTCTTTTATACCTATTTTCTATTTAGTTAGCTAAAGTAAATAAATGCGGACAATACATAGCATTGCTATTTAGTAAAATTCATAATCAATGAAGTAAAATCTATCTACTGATTTCATTCAAAATAAAAGAATCATTTCATTTACCTAAGAAATCCAACTGTGCTAGAGTACAACTTAATTTCAGGTGTGGAAAAAAACAGCTTGGAGATTTTACTTCTATCTGTTTCACTATTTACATAATCATTTCTATTTCTACTATAATCTATAATTTTACTGAATCTAACATTACAAAGTTACTTTTCATTCATAAACCCTAAAAATACTAACATTCCTGTAATAGATAAACCATGAAATTACTTTACTAAAGACAATAAAATAAAATAGAACCTATTGAGGACAAGATGACAACAGCTTAAGGAGGTTGTTCCTCCCAACCAAACTTTTGGAGAGTGCTCAAACAACGCTTTCTTAGGACCCCCGAGCTTGTTCTTGGTCTTCTTGGCTAAGAACTGGGTGGAGAATGCAACTGTAAGACCTCTGTCACTTGACTGGTCCAATTACCTCAGTAATAAAAATATGCTCTCAGTAGTATGATCTTCAGCTTAGAAGCTGAAACTAGATCAATATCAGCAGATAACCCGTCAAACACACTCCATACTCCCCTCCATTGAATTTCTCTTGAGTAAATTCATTCACCTTGAATGATCACTTCTCTAGAATGAGCAGCCTTAGCTCTCTTCAATAGGAAATTTTATAGAGATGCCTAGGTCTTCTGGGTCAATTTTCATTAAATGAGCCACATGCTCTGATTCCACTTTCTTGGGGAATCATGACAAAAAATATAGGGAAGTTTCCACTTGCAACTGTTGGAAGTGGTTTGAGGATGCTTCCACTTGTCAGTTTACTCTCCACCCAGTATCCTCCACCAATTAACCAGTAAACACTCTTTTAACAGCTTCCCTAAGCTGTTGTCTCCTCATTTATTTATTTATAAATAAAATATTCTAAATTTACATTAAATATTCTTGACCACACTGGGTCATCAATTACAACTTAGCATAAAATTTAACACAATGTTCCTCAAATATTATACAATTATTTTTGCAAATTGGGGCATGTGACATTCATAATCTTTCATACAATCCTTGTTCTTCTTTCCATATTCTACGTTCTCTTCTCATAAAAAATCTATCTTAAGTATAAGATTAGATCTTTTGTTTTTGTGAAGAATGTTGAAAATTGCTTAGTGTGCCATTGTAGACCTAGTACCTTTCTTTTTAGGAAAATATATCTTGTTTCTTCCTTTTGTTCAAAGATCAATTTCGAAGTGTGTTGCTTGTTTGTATTTTTGGAAAGAAAAATTTCTGTTTACTTGTGTGGGATTTTTTCTTTTCTTTTGGAACATAATTAAAACACTCTCTCCTTCCTGTAAGTAGGGCATACTTTGAATGGTAAAGTGAAATATTTGCACACTCATACTGCATGGTTTTACATTTCTGTACACACTCCATGCATTCACCTAACCGATCAACATAAAATTAACGGTAGCTATAAGTTAAAATTTTCTAGTAACTTGAGTGATAGGGTAGAGAGATGCTCCAACATCTTTAAACATATGAGTTGTCATTTATTTCCTGAACCCGAGAACTGCATGGTTCTTCCATGTACCGTCGGTATATCGAACGACCTTTCATATACATTTGAGGTATATCGAAAGGTACTTCATGTACTCGATTGTATATCACAAGGACCCTTTTGAACGGTTGTGCACTAGAAAACACTAACACAGATTTGATATCCCATGTACCTTGCGTATATCGGGAGACCCTTCTAGGATTCCCTAAACCATCTGAGAGAAACCATTTTGGCTGTCTTGTTAGCGCAATACACCAAGAACAACACTCGGGGAGACTACTACACACGTATCGTCCAGGTAATCGGGTATTCAGGAAAGGGACAGTCCCAATTATCCTTATCATGCTTTACTCTTGGACCTTTTGGTATATAGTGAGTTGCAAAGACTTTCCAATCCTAGTGAGGAACCGGCATTTATCAGCCCTCCTATCACCTAAGTCTGCTTGTGTAGGAGAAATTTGTGTATTTTTTCCAGTTTTCAAAATCCTAGGTTAGGATTTTAGTGACCAACAATCTGGTCGAGTCTTTTAGGTGACCCAAAAGAGTGCAAATTTTTCCACCTAACCTTCCTCCTATTACAGGAGAAATAACAATGGAATCCATTGACCAAGGATCTGCAGTTGATTCTCATGTGCAAGAGAAACCAACTATGGAAATAGGGGAAGAATTCACCACATACAACAACCCCTTAGTCGAGCAACCTCCTATGGCTGATACCACCTTCCACTATCCAATGGAAGGTCATGTTGGTCCATCGAATAGGGTTGATTGCCCATCTAATGATTATGAGGGGATAAAATATGGCCCCATTGCTCCTTTTTGTAGAACCTCTATGGGTCAAGCAATTTCTGAATTTGGGGTTACTAGACCATCCTTTTTTAACCCTTTGCTGAATTAGGAAATGTATACAAGGAGGATGGAACATTTACAAAATTTCCAAGAATGCCTTGCGAACATTATGGCTTCACCTCTTCCTCATAAAGAACCCATGTCGGCTCTTTTACTCTATCTTTCAGAATCAGTTCCTTCTGGATATTGTTCACTCTCAATGTCTCAAGATACTCAGATTTTGTCAGCACCGACTCAAGGATCGGTAAATATTAATCCAGGACAAACCTCCAAACCTGTCACTATGATTCAGAATCCTGGTCCTCCCATATATTCTGCCATTGGAGGGAAACCTCCATCTCCAGTTGCATCAGTAGTCAGTGGAGACACATCCAGTACAAGAGAGACCCCTACTATAGGATAGTCAATAGTTATTGTTCCTTCCACAACAACCAAAACATTTACCCCCCCTTCTAGTACAAAAAATTCCTCAAGGGTATGCCCTATTGTTAGTCAACCTTCTTGGGGATATACTCACTCAAGAAACCTAACTTCCATAAGTAATGTAAACTTTCAACCTAGGTCTATAGGAATGGTATATCCCAGTATGCCTTACCCTATAAGTATGTTTACCCCTTGGGGGAAGCCATATTGGTCATATGTACCTAATCCTGGAGGGATACCTATCAATACTACTGGAGGCTATGGTGGCCCACCTTATGGAGGGCCACCTGGTGGAAGTCCTCTTGGTGGAGGCCCACCTAGTGGAAGCCCACCTGGTGGAGGTCCTCCTCATGGTGTACCACCTTCTGGGGGGCACCTCATCAGGGACCAGCACTGGGGGGAAACCTTCTGGGGCCCACCTGGTGGAGGACCACCACCACCACCACCTAGAGTAAATCCTCCTCCCGGAGGCTCGCTTCCATCAAGTGAATATTTGGGAGGATAATCTACAAACTCAATTTCCCAACATCCCATGTATCAATTAACCTATGGTCCTACTGGTATGCAAATGCCTTATCAATACTACCAGTACACGCAACCTAACCGACAACTTATTTTTTGGAAACTTTGGACTTGCTTGATCTGTCGAAGTTGATTAATGATCCCATTCAGTATAACCCTTTGTGGCCTACTATTCTAGTAAAGTTACCATTATATATCCCAAAATTTGATGGGAATTAGGGAGAAGACCCCGAAAACCATGTTATGACCTTCCATCTATGATTTTATTCCAACTCCTTGGTGGATGCTTTAGTCTGTCTAAGGCTCTTCCAACAAAATTTGACTAGTAGGGCTATAAAATGGTACATTGAACTTCCACAACATTCGTTTGTGGACTTTAGCTCATTAGCGATAATTTTTCTGACTCATTTCCAACTACCCATTCGTTATGAAATGGGTATGGATCTGTTAACATCCCTTTGTCAAAATACCTCCACACATTTTTCAGATCATATTTATGAATGGTGGAGATGACAAAGACTTATCAAAGCCCCTATTCCTGCCATGTTATTAGCAGATTGGTTCAAGAAATCCTTGTTGCCTCCCATTGCATGATATGTGGCTATCGATGGTGTTGTTACTGAAGAGAATCCTTATCAACCACGCTCAATATTTGGACTTGCTATATTCCTAGTCCAGAAATCTGTATGACATAATCCTTCAAGCTCCTCGGCCCAACACTGACCCTACAAAGCCACATGTAGAAACTACTATTGATGGGGTTGTAGGTTCAATCCAACCCTCGATAGCAACTAATCCTACCAAGTAGTAAATGCTTCAGCTACTACTCCTTCTGCTCCCACGGTTTCTTCCTAGGTAAATTCCATTCAATCTATGCAAACACCCGACAATAAGAAAAAAAGAAAAGGAAAGAATAAAAAACTTGGAAACCAGCAGGAGAATCCCAAGGCTACGGCCTCAGAGAATGACAATAAAGTGAAAAGGAAGGCTAATTATCCTTGATTATTATATGGTGGTGACCACTTCACAAAGGAGTATCCTCACCGCGAAGAGGTTAGTAAATTTTTAAAGAATAAACCTACACCTGTAGTGCTTACCGATGCCTTTCATTACCAACAACAATTGATAGATCACATGTCATCTCAAAGAACCTCTAATTATACTAAAGAAATCAGAATGATGTCCTTAGAGACTATCAATTTGAGTACTCATAGTTAGCCATATGGTAAGTCAATATAAAAGAAGGACGAAAACCCTTCTCCCGAGAAAAATCCTTCTACTAGTTCTCCTCCATATTTGTTTAATGCTCCTCTCACGATCGAGAAACCTAATCCCTACTTGATTTTGCGCCCACCCAAGAGCACCCTCAGGAAATCCATCTTTAATCCAAATTCCAGAGCTGCACAATTCTACAACATTGTGGAAGATCTAGCTCAGGAACCTTGTGGGATGTCTACCCTTGAGGTACTCCAAAGTTGTCCAATGCAGTGCAAAAATTTGTTAACAACATTGGGGGAATTATACCCATACAACACCAACCTAATTAATTTTAACTTATATAACTATAAATCCAAATTACCCCACCAAATTGTATTTCAAATCGCAACTAGATTAGTTGGGAGAAAGGTCCATAGGACAGTTCTGGATGAGGGAGCTTCCACCTCAGTAATGTCTATGACTTCTTGGAGAGCCATTGGTTCTCCTGAAATCACAAAGTCCCCCACAACTTTAAAACCTTTCTATGGACGAGGTTTCCAACCTCATGGTCTGTTACCAACCGTTTTGGTCGATCTTGGGGGAAATACTATTTCCATTCAGGTGGAGGTATTCAACACCATGTTGGACTACAATATTCTACTGGGGAGAAACTAGTTCTACACTATGATGACTGTCACTTCAACATTATTTCAAACTCTATAATTCCCTCATTTGGGGAATATTGTGACCATTTATCAACTCAACTTTTGTTCACTAGATGTTGCTACCCCCACTGCAAATAACACCCCTATGCTAGGTCAATCCACTCCTCCTTATTAGTCATTTGGGTTAGGTATGTTAAAGGATTCAACTCTCATGGGAGTGTTTTCCTCGACTCCTCCTAGTATAGAAGTGGTTACTGTGAACATGATTTCCATGACTTGCCACAGTCCTAGAGGCAAAGAAGTTGTTGAGTCATCCTCTTTAGGCCCTTATGAAGCACTTTGTGATGTTATTCAATCCATTTCCGATGACCAATCTGATGATCTTCATCTAGTGGCTTTGGATCCTTACCACATGTTTTATTAGATAGAACCCTCTCTCCCCACTCTCGATTATCTCTCCCAGACTTTTACATCAGATGAGTCTATCATGGAGATTATGAGTGCGAACGAATCTATTTGGGAGGACCATCATCACCGATCCTCTTTTCTCCCCAATGCCAATTTAGTATACTTTGGCCTTGTATATCTTATTATTACCGATATTGTCACCAATCCTCAAACACCTATCTTGTTGCAAGATACAGATTCAGAAGGAAATCTTTGCAACATCACTAAGACAAACCCTATTGACATATCGGTCAAGCTTGAAACTATTGAGCACATTTACGTAGGCCATAACTACTCAACACAAGAAGACAAAATCTATAGAGCTCTATTCAAATAGTTCCTTGATTTTTTTGCTTGGAGATATGAAGAAATTCTTGGGATTGATCCATCCATCGTAGTACACGAGATAAAAACCTATCCCATAGCCAAACCAGTACGACAAAAAATATGACAAGTCCATCCTAGGAAGGCTTAGGTTATTAAAGCCAAAGTGGAAATATTTTTGAAGGCAAGTTTTATTTATCACGTGCCACTGTCGGATTGGGTTTCTAATATTGTCCCTGTGGCAAAGAAACAAGGCATTATTAGGGTTTATATCGATTTCAGAGACTTAAACAAGGCTTGTCCTAAGGATAATTTTCCCACTCTGCATATCGATCAAATTATTGATAACTATGCTGGGAGTGTCATCTTTTCTTTCACGGATGGATTTTCTGGCTACAATCAGATAAAAATTCTACTCACCGATCAACATAAAAAGACATTCATTTTCTTGTGGGGAACCTTTGCATATCGGAAGTTACCCTTTGGTTTGAAAAATGCCAGAGCTACATTCTAGCGCGCCATGTCCCATGCTTTTCACGACATCAAGCACATTGCGGAGCTGTATTTGGATGATCTCCCTGCTCATTCACGACAATGAGAAGATCACCCAGGGAACCTTAGCCTACATTTTTCTTAGGTGTCGTCATTATAATATTCGGCTAAATCCACACAAGTGTGTCTTCTGTGTTGAGACTGGACATCTCCTTGGTTTCGTGGTTTCCAAAGATGGAATCCAGATAGACCCTTTGAAAATTGCTGCTATTCTGGCCTTACCCACCCTGACAAATATCATTGAAATCCAAAGTTTGCAAGGGAAGACAAACTTTCTTCATCATTTTGTTTGCAACTTCGCGGAAAATACGCATGGCTATATGCATCTCCTGAAGAAGGGGAATCCTTTCTTTTGGGATGACCAGGCCCAACGAGCTTTTGAAAATATGAAACATCCTTTGACACATTCACTAGTGTTTCACCACCTAGATTATTTAAAAGGCTTTCTATTGTATGTTGCTACCTCCACTACCACCATTGGAATGGTTCTAGTGTAGGAATATCCCAATGGCCAAGAACATATGATATATTACCTGAGTAAGAGTCTCATCAACTTTGAAACCCGTTACTCATGTGTGGAGAAGCTAGCTTTGGCCACGATCATCGATGTGCAAAAATTTTGTCATTACATCCTACTATGCACTATGATTGTACTTGTAGATCAAAACCTCATGCACTACATTATAACACGTCAGGTACTGGGGGGCAAGTATTCTTGCGGGATTGTTATCCTACAGGAATTTGATCTTAAGTTTGCTAAGGACACTTCAAATAAGTCCTTTGTTTTTGCGGAGTTGATGTATGACCTTGCCTATGCTATGATGGAAATTGAGCCCAATGATTCATTCCTGGATTAATTCTTATTCCTGATCAGCACAACTGACCCATGGTATGGATATTTGATAATCTATATCCAGACGTAGAGATTTCAGCCCAACATGTCCCATGACGATCATCGTTGTATCCGTCACCACGCAAAGTACTATCTCATTCTAAATTATACATTGTACCGACGTGGTATCAATTCCATTCTTCAATGACACCTTACACATGAAGAGGTTGAACAAGTTTTAAATGAGTGCCAATTTGGAGCATGTGGTAGTCATCTTTCTGGGATGGCGACAACTCAAAAAATTCTTCACGCTGGGTACTTTTGGCCCTTCATCTTGAAATATTGTGATGAGGCAATAAAAAAATTCCCACACTGTCAACACTTTTATACTAAAAAGTGCACCACCTTGCTCCTTTACACCCCATAATTGATGTTGACCCTTTTTCCAAGTGTGGTATTGATTTTATGTATTGTAATCCTACCTCAGCTGAGGGGCATGGTTACATCATCGTAGATGTCGATTACTTTACAAAATGGGCTGAGGCAATTCCTACATATGTATAGGAGGGCAAGACTTCCACACTCTTTTTGTTCAAACACATGATAGATAGGTTTGGAGTCCCGTAATTCATAGTCACTGACCAGGGATCTCATTTCCACAATCAGATGATGGCTGAGTTAAGTGCCGAACTGGGTTTTCTTCATGAAAACTCAACTTCGTATTACCCGTAGGATAATGGTCAGGTTGAGGCCATTAACAAGGTTTTGAAAACTATGCTTCATAGGATGGTTGGAGACCACAGATCCAACTGGAACCTGACCCTTTTTTCTGCACTATGGGCTTCTAGGACTTCATTCAAAATAACAACTGGTTCCACACCTTTTCAATTGGTTTATGGACTAGATGTTGTCCTTCCTATCGATTGTCAATCCCATCACTAAAAATTGATGTAGAACTTCTTTTGAACACTTCTGTCGAGTTTTTGTACTTAAAAAACCTTGATGAAAATAGAAGAGATGCTTCCTTGGCTAACGAGGCACACAAAAAATGCATCAAGGCTTAGTACGATAACTGTCCAACCTCGTGTCTTCAATGAAGGTGACCTAGTTCTTACCTACGTCTAGAGACATGATAAACTAGGGAAGGGGAAGTTTGAATCTATGTGGTATGGTCCCTTTATCGTCAGTAAAGTGTTAGATAAGGGGGCATATGAACTAGTAGACTATGATGGGATACCTTTCGGGAAACCTCGTAGTGGGTTGTACCTGAAGAGGTACTATGCCTGAAATAATTTATGTATGGTACCCTTGTATATATATGTATATTGAGTGACTTTTTAAGTGTGTTTTAGTTTTTCATTATGGTTTGAGTATTTTTGTCAGTACTATTTATACCATGTTTTTGGTTATGCAGATTGGATGGATTTTTATGGTTTTGCTGATGGGGCTTGCTGTCATACCCTGAATCTCACTTCAGCTGCTTGGGTTCTGTATTAGCTAGCACATGACTTAGTCAGTTAAGGGGTAGTTCGTATTGGTCCTGCTACCAACAACATTTTCAAGTATCAAGCAGTGATAGGTTTTTTGACCGAGGATGCATCTCAGGACATTCATTATTTGGTAGTATTCATGGACTCACAACTAGTGGTTTGTAATTTAAACCATGTTTATACCATCAGAAACCCTACGCTCCTTCGCTTCTTTCGAAGAGTATGTCTATTAGAGAGGTCATTCAAGTTAATCACTTATAGGCATGTTCCTAGGCCTAATAATATGATTATTGATTCATTGGAAAACTACGTTTTACATTGGTACGTTGCCCACACATAACATTTATAAATAAAACATGCTCCATTGTAAATTTAAATAAGAAGTAAACGACACATAAAACTCATGTAAATACCATTTTTCCCATTTGAAACACGTATAAACACCATAAATGAGTTTGTATATATATATATATATATATATATATATATATATATATATATATATATATATATATATATAAAGTGTTTTTGCAAAAATATGGTCACGAGATTCCATCTAAAGCACTATGGCTTTCAGGTATACAAAAATATCCAAAAAGTCTTGAAGCTAGCTATCTTTCAGTGATACATCATGCATAATGTTTAATGGTGCTTGTGATAGCACATGATATCCCGGGTAGCAAGCGACCGAAACATATCGATAGTCCCATTGTGTGTCTTTGATACCTCCTAGGGAGGTCATCTATCGCAACATATAGTATGTACAAAGTCAATCAGTTGAGGTTATCCTATAGCTAAGTTAACTCATCATCACCCAGATGTACAAAGCGAGCTCCTGCTCACCTATCCATTGGGGATGAACCCCTAGGCCGTGCAACTCCAACATCTACATGAAAACATTAGGTCTCATCATCATCCATAAAAATGATAAAAACATGAAAAATACAAAAAGTAATTAGCATCTTGAGCAGTGTTCTTACCGATATCACCCCACTAAGCACCCTCTGGTATTGGTAGATCTGGATCCCCTCAAAATTCGGTCTGAGTATAAGCATAATCCTCAATCATGAGGATATAGTCATTCATCCAATGGAAGAAAGAGGCCCCGTATTTGACCTTGGCTCCACCACCTCTGGTACGAGCCATGATCTCCACCCACCACAACATGTGAGGGTCTTGAGCTCTAAGCTTAGTAAAAACTACCTATGGTCTCAGGAGAGGTTACCTCTTGAATAAGAAACATACCAAAATAGTCCCACACCCAATTTTTTTGAGCTCTCCTTGCCGACAATTCGTCAGCTGATCTTTGAACACGAGAAATAATGCCTCGTCCCAGTTAAACACTATGGGTGCCATGGCCTCCATGGAATACATCATATGGGACTAGGAATCTTGATGAGCCTTTTGGCTCCTAGAAACCCTCTACATAGTGAAGATAACAGTCCGAAATGGTAAGTCCCTCACCTCTTTTATCGAGATTTTCTTTCCTGAAATTTTGGTGCCTAGATAGCAGTGATGAACTATAAGTTCTTGTGTGGTAATGTCTCCCCCTTGGGATACAGTAAAAGAGATAGGCGCTCCATGCCTGGATAGTCCCATCAAAAAGTAAATGTCCTCCACCTCTATAGTGAGAATGTGAGCCCCCACCTCAAAATGTTGTTTTTTCGGGTTCCAAATTCACAAAATGTGCTCCAGTAATTGTACATTTGATACCATACTAGGAGCGTGGAATAATATCAAGAGGCCACAGCCCCATAGAGTAGCTATGGAAGTCATATATGCCACAACACGAGTATCATCGTCTTCATTTTTCCTCTCTTTCAAAATCACCATTTTGGACAAGATGGCCTGCCAAAAACAACCAATGGAGCATTTAGACACACATTCAATCTTCAAAAATTCTTAAAATATTTTATTTTGGCTAGGGCATCCATGTTTAGGGTATGGATGATGACACCGCTCCTGTCCCCTTATGACAGAGCGGTGCCACGGCATGTGCAAGCTTAAACAACGCAATTCTCATTCGGCACCGCTCTTTTCGCAAAGGCTAGAAGCGTTACCCGGGAAGAATTTTTTATGCTTGGCTTGAAAGCCCCAAAAATCAATACAAATACATGAAATTGAAAAATGGAAACCATGAAAATAAATATAAGGCTTATAGCTCTTAGCTGAGACTCATTGCTCGAAAAATGGACAACTAACGACTCCACAATCTCCAACTGAAATCTGCACACAAATTCTCCCAAATGCTCTCCAAATTTGGTAAATGGTAAATGAAATGGTTTTTTACTATTTACTTTGGATTTTTATAAAAGAGATTTCTGGTTATTATATCATTTTAATGTTTTTCAAAATTATTTTGTTTGAAAAATGCCCTTTATATAGTTTATAAAAGTCAATTTTAAATATTTTTGGGGAAGTAATGGTCTTTTAAAAAGTTTTTGCAGGGACTAAAGTAAACAGTATTGACTATGGGTAAGTTTGTTTTTGACTTTTTCATACTTCTATAAAATGGAAAAAGTCATTTTGACACTTCATTCTCTTTAAACCTAGTATCAAAGCTCCGAGTCATTTTCACTTCTTTTCAGACTCATTAAACCTGCTCATCGCAAAAAGAAACCCTAATGGAGTCTTATTTAAACTCTTTTCGGATTCCTGAAATGTGAAAATATTGTCGAGTGAAATTTTCTTCTTCATGCTCATAAAAGTACTTGAAGAGTCATCTTTCTAATGGTAGTTTACCCCTTTTTCGGTTCGGATTGACTAGTTACGAAAAAATGAACACTTCGATCATGACTGGAAGAGTTCTCTTGGGTATTTATTTATACTTTTTTGGGCCCTAAAGACTAAAATTGTACGAAAAAATATCCTTTGGAGTCTTCTTCCATTTTCGTTTAGACTCTCTAAACATGAACAATGCCAAGTTTACTTTCAATGGACTCGTTAAATCAAACACTGAGATACCCTCTTCTGGGAACAAGCCCCTCATTTCTCAGGTTCATTAAACATATGAGAATGGACTTGTCTTTGGATAAGCTACAAAAAGTGTTTGTTACCCTTTTTTAACTCGTAAAACCTAAAAGAGGTACTCATCAATCATGATGGGGAAATTAAGGAAAGGGAACTAATTCATTTTGCAAATAAATGGAAGTTAGTAGTCACCTTTGAACATGGCACTTGTCTGCATCTCATTCCGTCAATTGGGTATTCATTTGACTTCTAAGTTGATCCACTTTCATGAGTCATGTCGCTCCTTTAGATATTTCAAATAATTCATTTTTCACCACTGTATTATGTCCTAGTATCCACCTGGTCTAGTTAATGTTGCAAAGTGTTCAGTCGTGCCATCCAATGTTCGAAGGGAAATTGAAAGTTTACCTTTGTGTCAGTACATTTTTTAGTCATTCTTATGGTAACATCATACTCAAAATTCCAGAACTTTGTTCCAAGTTTCGTTTTGTCAATGTGGGATTCATCATGGCCCTCCTTCAACGAGACTATTCCTATCAACATCAGCTCATCATCCAAGAATTTGTCCTGGAAGAAAAAATATATCACCTTGAGATCTGTATCCATCAATGATAGATTCTATTGCTTTCGACATAGGTTCACATCATATACTTTTGATCAAAATATTCGACTGAGTATTTGACATCAAATCATCTATTCACACCCAGGATATTGTACTAGGGTACCTTGGGAATCATTGACATCAATGGTGATCTCCCTCACACTTGTTAACGATTCACATCATTGACCAGTAATCAAGTGGTTTGTACCATGTTTGACATCAATACATTGTAATCACATGGATAGAATCATACTTTGTGGAAGATAAGATGAAGACCCTGGGTATCTATAAAAGCGCTCATTCCCCAAGTTGCAATGAAATATCTTGTATGAGTCTTAGCATGGATCCACATTTGTATGGTCATGGTTGTGCTCAAATTTGTGTCCATTTGACATAGATATGTAATGTATGTCTAGTAGCCATTTACAAGTTTGATTCCCTCTCACATGGATCTATGCTATATTCTAGTAGCCATGTTTGTTTATCCTTCTCATGGAACTGCCTTTTATTGGCCTACAACCATGATGAGGAGACAATTTGAAATCAAAAGTATTGATGTATTGCAAAATACTGGCTGATGTTGTTCTCTGATCAAGCGATTTCTTTCCTCGAAGTGATAAATTTCTCTTTCAAATGTATTTCCTATTGTATCCCTCTAGCCTCATGCTTTGGGGGGAATTATGTTACACATAAATCTCATCATCATCATGTGATGAGGTCCTAGACATCAACAATAGCCCTAAAATACTAAAGAATGAAATTGGACATTGGGCTAGAACTTTGATTTTCATATAAAATTCCAGCACCACCTTCGCCCTTAATGCAAGAGGTGTTACCTTATTCAGCAATGCTCTCTACCGCTTGAAAATAAGAGGTGCCACCATTTAATTCTTTTAATTAAGGAGCGGTTCCACCATGGAAACACTCTGTCATAGTGTAAGAGAACCGACGCCCGAGGTAAAAAGTGAAAAAAGAAGATTCCACGAATATTCATGAATGAATACTTCGTGGCACCCTCATCCATACTCCTAAGGACCACTTGGACTAAAGATCCACCCTTTTGGGATCTCCCTTCCACCTCACCCACCAATTAATCAACCATCCCTATCCTCCCAAGGAATCTAAAACCTGGTTCATTCCCCATGGTTGAGGGAGAGAAATGTTATTGTTATAACTCTAGGAAATTCCTCTAGGTTGTAGCTCAAGGATGCTTGGTAACTTAAAATGTTTTTTACGGTTTTCTGATATGGATCAAGTAATTTGACCTATATAACCTTTCCACTCTCAAGACATGCATAAAACTCACTCATTTACAAGGCTTTTAGTTGCAATTGCTCATAAGTTCGACAATAAGGTGCAAGGATGGAGAACTCACCAGGCTGGCAGACTTACATACAAAACACATGCATATAAATGAATAAATCCTGAGGAGGATGGTATTTATAAATCAAATATCACTAATAAACCAATAAGATGATAGCTATCAACTTTTTAACCAATCTGAAAGGACCTAAATACACATTAAGGCATAAATATAGTAAAGAAAGAGATGATGGCTGAACAGATCACAACAAAAGAGCTTATATCATGAATAAGTAAAATGAGAAGCTTGAAAGAATTATTGGCTCATAAATCCCTGAAGTTGACTCTTTATTATAAAATCAATCATGGGCTTTATAGCCTTCTACAAAAATGACAGATCCTGAAAATCTGATCTGTTTACACAAAAAATACTTGAAAGTGATAGTTTTCTCAGATTAAGGATTCAAACCCTTGCTAACTATTTGTCTATCTATTGTGAGGATCTAGTTAAATGAGTGAACTTTTAATAACTGAAGTAGTCGCTGGTAATCACCATTGCTGGTTCAATGTAAAATTACCACCAAAAAACAGTGTTTCAGTGGTTAACTTAAGTTACCTTTCTTGTTTAATCTGCTAGAATTTTCTACCTTGTCGTCGTGGTCACCGATCGTGAGCTCTGACCTTTAACCCATTGGTACCCCAAGCCTCAATGCTGCCGTAGTGTCGACACCTCAAATGACTAACGTTGCGATGGTTTTATGCATCGGTGATCGGAAGTTCTGTCTTCTATCCCGTCGGCACCTTAGACCGAAACATTGCCGTTGTTTCGAAGGTGAAATGAAATAATTTTATCACTATCGGAAGTCATTTGACGAAGGAATCGGGACATTAGTCCTCTATGCCACCGATGGGAAGTCTTGTTATTTTCCGATGCGTGACATCACTTTTGTTTTATCTGTTTTCAAAACTTTATATTTTTAACTGCCGGCGATTTTGCTCTATCACTATCGGAGGTCAGTAGAAGTTTGAATCGGAGCTTTAGTTCTCTATGCCACCACTATTTTAGAGGTGAAATGAACTAATTTTATCGCTATCGGAATTATTTTTGTCATTTATCGGAGGCCTTGTCCATTTCCTTACCACCACTGTGGAGATGCTTAGCTTTAAACTCGCCGATACGTAGTCCTTAGAACCTTTGATCACCAAAGTTTTCATCTGATCACGGAAGCCATAGTCCATATTCCTGTTAGTGGCTAATGAGATGTTCTGATCCTCGTCCAAGCCATTGAAAGCTACATCTTGTGAAATTTTCATCAAAATTAGAGGCTTTCAAACTGTCAATGATATTCATATCCCTCATTTCATGAATTAGATTCTTTATACTATCAAAATAAATTATTTTGGGAGATAACATCTAGCTCCTACTTGGGGATGGGAACCTGCCAGTGAGTTCCCAAGAACCCTAGACCAAAATGTCTTTCCCTAAAAGAAACTAAGTAACTTAACACTATCCTTTATTGTTCCATTGGGCATGGAGTTTATTCTGAAAGCAAAACAACCTACTATCTACTAATTTACAATCATAAAGCCTCATAGCCTCAAATAAACTAGAGCTTCAAGAACCGCCCATTTACTGGGACATCAAATACCTCTTCAACTTCTAGACTCTGCAATTTTAAGGTGTTATTCTTATGTACGTGGGCTATCACAAAAGGGCCAATCCATAAAGAGTCAAATTTTCCATGTTTCCCCTTGTCCTGTCTGACAACATCCCACTTAAGGACCCAATACTTGACCTGGAAGTTATCTGCCTTTGCTCTTTTGTTAAACATGCCCTTTATCCTCTGTTGATGAGATTCTGATTTTCCTACAAATTATTCCTTATTTGCTATAATTCTACCAAATCCATCATCCTTCTTACCATATCATTTGGTTCATCCTCCTTTTCCTGAAAGAACTTTGCCTCTGGAAGGATGAGCTGGATAGGAAAGATGGCCTCAGTGCCATAAACTAGTTTGAATGGAAAATTCCCTATGGATCTTTTGTCTATTACCCTATCATCCCATAAAGAAAACTTAAGCTTTAAATCCCAGCTTTTCTGATTTGTCTCTAGCAGTTTCCTGATGATTCTGACTAAGCTTTTGTTGGATGACTCAGCCAGGCCATTTCCTTGTGGGTAACAGGATGTGGAGTGCTCCAGTTGGATACCCATTGATTCACACATTTTAACTAATGCCCCAGCCTTGAAAGCTGGTGCATTATCAGTTACTAACCTTATTGGGCAACCGAACCTGCTAAATATGTTCTCATATAAAAATCTCATGATGACTTGATGAGTGGCATTTCTGGTGGGTACTGCTTCTATCCATTTGGTAAAGTAGTTAGTGGCTACTAAGATCCATTTATGTTGTCCACTGGAAGATGGATTTATTTCTCCTATGAAATATAGACCCCATTGCTGGAAAGGCCCATTCACTGCAATAGGCCTAAGGGGCAAGGATTTGAGCTGCTGCTTCCCTATAAATCTCTGACATTGGTCACAGGCCCTTACAAAAGTGCATACATTAACAAAGAGGAATGGCCAATAGTATCCTGCTCTTAAGATCTTGTGGGCTGTGGTTTTCCAGTAGTGGTGGCCTCCACATGTACTGGAATGAAAGTGATGCATGACCTGCTATGCTTCCTCTTTATCTAGACATCTTAACAAAATTCCAGACTGATCCCTCCAGTACAGTAGTTTGTCAATTATGCAAAACTTAACAGATTTCAACTTAAGAGCTCATTCTTGGTTAGGAGTGAGATCAAGAGAAAATTCTAATTTTTGTAAAAATTGAATGATACCTTAGTACCACTCAGATGAATATATGTTCTCAGCTACTGATGGACTATTATTCTGATCTTGATTTACTTCTATTTCAGCTACTACCATAGTCTTCACCTTTGCTGATATGACACATGTGAAATTTATTCCCATCAGTTCACAGTTTTCTTTGGCCATGAGTTTGGCCAGACCTAATCCCTTTACCAGCTTGGTGGGTTTCACCTCTACATCAAACTCAATGAGTTTGGAAATCCACTTAGCTCTCTTCCCATCAATGTCAGGCTGATTCAAAACATCCTTCACAGTAGCTGAAGGGACATATGCAATGACCTTTGCATGGAGAATGTAGATTATGAAAGTCTTCAAAGATTTTATCAGAGCGTAATCCTGTTTCTCAATTGGGTCATACTTTAGCTCAGCATGTCTCAGGGTTCTGCTAAAGAAAGCAATTGGATGATTAAGACCTTCATCATTCTTTTGTAATAGTACAACTGCCACTGTGTCATAAGATGCAAAAGAGAAAATGTAAAATCCCTTGGTGTAGTTGGGAGTAATCAGGGTTGGGGCCCCCATGATGGCTTTCTTGATGTCCTCAAAAGATTTTCTTGCCTAGTCAGTCCATTTTATTTCTGCATCCCTTTTTAGCATGACTATTATGTGCTTTACCAGCTCAGAGAAATGAGGAATGAATCTCCTGACTAAGTTTATCTTGCCTAAAAAGGACTGAATGTCTCATTTTGACCTTGGTATTGAAAGCTGCTAAATTTCTTCCACCCTTACCGGATCAATCTTTACACCTTCAGCGGAGACTTTGTGGCCTAGGAGCTTTCCTTCCTTGAGTGCAAACTAGGAATTCTTGTGGTTCAGTGATATTCCATACCTTCTGCACTTCAGAAATACCTTCCTTAAATGTTGCAAGTGGTCATGATATATGGGAGAGTAAATTGTTAAGTCATCCAAATATATCAGCACAAATTTATCTTTTAGCCCTACAAAATCTAGGTCCATGGATCTCTAAAAATTAGCCCCAACATTCATTAGCCCAAATGGCATTTTAGCATACATGAAGGTGCCCCAGGGGGTGGTAAAGGCAGTCTTCTCTTGGTCATCAGGGTGCACAACAACTTGGTTGTATCCAGAGAAGCCATCAAGGAAGGACATAAGTATATCCCTAGATACTTTCTGCAATAGGTGTTCCATCTTGGGTAGTGGATAGTTGTCCTTCTTGGAACACTTGTTTAGGTTTCTAAAATCCACACACAACCTGATTTCCCCAATTTTCTTTCTTACCACTACCAGGTTTGCAATCCACTTGGAATATCTGAGGGGGACTATGATCTTGGATTTAAGGAGCTTGTGTATCTCTTTTTCAATCACTGGTAATAGGAGAGGGCTGATGGGTCTTAGCTTCTATTTGAAAGGAATGCTATCCTTCTCCAAAGGAATTCTGTGCTAGATGATATTGGTGTCATAATTTTTTAGGTCACTATACTCCCAGGAAAAAACATCAGCAAACTCCTTTATCAAGCTACAAAATTCAGACTTCTGATCAACATTCAACCCCGTGGAAAGATTTATCATTTTAGGAAGGCTTTGGCTGCCTATGTTTTTTTCTTGGATAGAAGGGTCTAGCTCCTTTTTGGTAGGGTTGCGAGGGATGTCATTGTGATCAAATAGTTCTTCCAGTGGTACTAGACCTTGGCGTATGTAGTTGCTGGGCAATTGGACAATATTCTGCTCAGTCACTTTATCTTTTAACTTTAGCTATTTGGATTCCTCCATGTTAAGGTTTTCCTGGTCTATGTGTATGTTAGAGAATTTATCTACTAACTGAAGGAATTTATTAAGCTCCTCATCATTCTAAAACACCCTCCAAAATTTTACATTGTCTGGAAGAGAGGGTATGTACTTGACCTGAACATTATAGCTGAGCTTAGGGAGGAACAAACAGACTTGTAGAGATGGCCAACGAATCAGCCATGCGATTCAAATCCCTAGGAATATATGACAGTTCAAAAAACATAAAGGAGTCTCTGAGTTTCCATACCTCATCCCTGTAGGCCTTCAATCTGATATTTTTTGTCNCCACAACCAAGTGCAGAGCATACACACTGGAGTCTTGTAAATTTTAATAAGTTTTGAAAGATGTGTTCTTGCTTAAAAGAAAATCCTCCAAGAACCTCTTTCGATCCAAGTGGATCTCAATCGGGGAATCAAGGAGGGGTTAATTTTAAAATGCTGATAANTGAAAAGCGTTGTTGACCTGCTGTATGATGAGGTCTGCATCTCCAAAAATATTCACGCACATGATCCCTGTTGCCGCCTTTTCACACACCTGGATCATGTGGCATAAATATTCAAGCCACTCGGTGTGTCCTTGGGGGCAAGTCTCGAGTCAAGGCTGTCACCTTGTTCTTGACTCCTCCGTTTAGGCTCAAATCCTAACGAAGCCAAGGGGGGTAGACCCTATTAAGTTACTAAGGATGATTTCTTAGTGTAATGATGTTGTACTGAATCAGTTATTTATGAGTTTGAATATTTTAACTATAAGCAATCAAGATGACAAGATACGAAGATACACATGAAAGCACAAAGTTGATACACAATATATATATGAAGCAGAAAAGACCANGATGATTTTATTATAGAGGTTACAATATCAAAGCACTAATAAAACAGATCTTTCTTGGTGCTTATACAGGCTAAAACCAAGATATTACAGTTTATGCAAAACAATTACAAATTATGTGACGAAAGAGAGCCCCCTGGGGGGATTTGAGCGCTCCAAAAGCCACTTTGGACAGCAGATTTTTTTCTTCTCTGTCAGACCTGCTAAATGAAAGCAAATGAATTAGAATAAAAAATTCCCCAAAGAACTTTAAGAGTGCCTTTGGGTCAGCCTACTTTATCTCAAAAAATTAATGAAATTGAACTAGTTAAACTGACGAAAATGGAACCAAGGAAAGCAAGCTTTCCTTGGGATCTTTTCCTGCTGTTTGTGTAGCCAATTAACAGCACTGATATTGCAGAATATTTAAATTATTGAACAGCAAAATAAACTACCTTAACAGCAAGCTATTGATTTTTCACTAAAATACTTGCGAAACTAAGGCAATTTTAGCTAGATCTCTTGAAATTGAACTTTATGCACAAAATGAAACTAAGATCTAGAAAATTGAAGGGATCTTGATAATTAGATATATGTATGCTTTTCTTTATGAGATAGATCAGATTTAAAAAGAGACCTTAAAGTAACCAGTTTGAAGGAAGTTTAATAATTTTAAAGGAGAGAAAGGGGAAGAAAGGTGCTTGTTGTTGAAGCAGATCTGTAGAGGGACCTTGGTAGAGAAGCACCGAGGGGCACGATATTAGCAATCTCTGCTGGAAATCAATGGAATCAAACCTGAACCATAGATATTCTAGCTACGGCAAACCTGTAAGCTACAACACAATTCCTGATACAGAACTATTAGATCTGAAGATACATATGAGAAAGGGATGATACAGTATGCAAATAACCTTATTTAACATACAGGTATTAACTCATTCAAACATATGCAGCAAATAGAAAGTAAGTAAGCTTACTTACAATGATCTATCCTTATGATTTAAGAAACCATTTAGGCAGACAATAATTAAGTGCAAAAAACTGGAAAAATAGCAGTTTCACCTCGATTGCAGCAAGACAATGACAATCCACACATGAAAGATACTCCACAATTGAGCCTCCAAATCTTTTCTTTATTCAACAAAATAAGATCAGTACACAGTTTACAATGGCAAGCCCTTCAGTCTAGCTCTAACTAGCTTGGAAGAGGAGGCTGTGCCCTGATTTATACAAATTGCAGGCCATCTAGCCCAGGGGGGCGCAATTCCTCATGGAATCAACTGAAATCAGCTGATGGATAGTTCATCAATGCAGAACTGAGGCTGAACTGAGCCTACTTGTCAACCGGGGGCCTGATCTGGCTGACACATCAACCCATACACTGACACATCGGCCCACAGAGCATCCAGGAGAGCCAGAACGTGTTGAAGAGAGAGGGGGGGCACAATTCCTCATGAAGACCACTATAGATCAGCTCCAGATCTGATTTGATCCCCTCCTTTAGTCAAGGATTTGTCAGATCCAGTTAATCTGCTCCAGATCTGATTGATTTCAGTCAAATCGGTTGAGAATCCATTGAGTTATTGATTTTGGATTTGCTCCATTATTCATCAATTTATTAATTAAAATAATCAATAATTGATTTTTGGGGCTTTCTAGCCTGAGTGATGGAAGATCACACAAAACTTAGGAAAAAGTGGGTCCATGGGTTTACATGGTGCTCTTAGCTTCAAAATGAGAACCTACATGACTGAAACTGATTATTTGGCCCACTTTTATTATAGACTCAATTTTTCCAATTAAACTATTAAAAAATAGCCTAAGTTTTGGAAAAATTAAAATTTAATAAAAAACCCTGAAAAAATTGAAAAATTGAAAAATTGAAAAACACCTAGGGGGACTTAGACATGTTCATATGACTCAAAAAAGATGTCTAGCATGCTTACACATTGACACATAGACTCTAATAACCTTAATAGTCACAAATGCCAAGCTGACCACCCCAACTTTGGAGGCATGGAGTGAAAAACTCAGAAATTATCAGTCGTTTATTCAACAACCAATAATAACCAAGGGAAAAAACACCCTGGGCTGATCAGATTGACAAATGAATTCTAAGAGACCGAGTCTTTTACAGACACTATCATGCTAGAACATTTATTACAATTCCCCCATGGGGTATGAACATGTGATATGATACAACAAGTACTTCCCAGTAGTACTTCCAAAGGTCTTTTTTAAGTCCGAACAAGTTAACCCTATCCGGTTCACCAGGCTCACTTAATAAAAACCACTAAGTACAACTTAGGTGGTAACAATCCCCATCTCCTTGGCAACTTTAACTCCTAGCAGCAAGGCTTCATATTCTGCTACGTTTTTAGTGGTTTTGAAATCAAGCTTATAAGATAAATGAATGTTTTCCTTAGATGGGGAGATCAATACTACACTGCGCCTGCTGAGCTTTGAGCGCTAGCCCCATCGAAATACATGGTGCAGATCGTTGTTGATACTTCTTTGGGCTACTGGCGGGTGGGCTTAGTGAGCTGAACTGATGTCTACTGATTATCATCTATTTGCAAAATGCAAGACCCAAAATTAGTGTCCACTGCATAGATGGGGTGATTCACTGAGTGGCTCTCCTTGCTTATAATGTATGCTAGCTGATTTTCCCTGTACAGCCTCGTAGTCTCCCCTCCAAACATGGGAATGGTGGCATATGTGAGATCCATCTGAAGGGTGCCACCTAGTCTTTTGCTCCATGACCGAGACAACAAGAGGCCAAATTTTGGAGGAATATCAGCCACCACAATGTCCATCATTACGCTTTCCGAAGGTAGCTGCGTTAAGTTTACAGCAAGGTCTTTGATGAGGCCCAAGCACTTGACCTTCCTAGAGTCAAAGGAGAATAAATCATGGTAGGGCTTGGTGATGCTGAGGCCGATCTCATCCATCATAGTCTTTGGCATTAGGTTATGATAGGCTCTTGAACCCAGTAGACAGTTATGGAGGATTTTATCATGGATGTTCAAGGATATATAGAATGGTGGGAAGGAGTCCTTTAGGTCTTCGATCATGGGGCCCAAGGTTACAATAGGCTTGTCATATTGCAAGTTCACAAAGTCAGTGTCAATGTGCACCTTGGGTTGAAGGGAATTCAAAATGGAGGTTTTGAATGCATCATTCTTCCATTAGAGAGAATTTGAGGTAAAAAATGGGCCTCCTAAGAGATGTAATACAAAAATATAAGATATATTAAAATATTATGAGTTAAGGGTCTTATGGGGTAGGTATATATGACAACTCACCTCCTACACTACTTTTTACGCACAATATAAATAACTATGGTTGAGTTACTTTTCTAAATGGAATATAAATAAAATTAATAAAATAACTCTACAATGATGTGACTAAGATTCATTGTAAATTCTCAAATATTTATTGTCCTTTAGCATTTATTTGTCTTGAACTTGTAAATAAAATTAAACAAAAATGAATTTAATTTATATGCATAAATAACATATTTTTTTCATATAAATATCATTCA
>LPNX010477807.1:149094-181993 GCA_001517045.1 Pseudotsuga menziesii
TATGAGTACTTTATTTGAAAATGACAATAATATTATTTTATGAGAAAGTAAATTGTGAGTACTTTACTTGAAAATAACAATAATATTATTTTAAGAGAAAGTGTGAAATGAATTTTATTGTGAGTACTTCACTTTATGACTTAAAAGTACTTGTACCACTACCTTGGTTAACTATGGGTTTTCATCCACCATAGAAAATGTGACAAATAAGCATTCTTAACTCATGCAATGCCACCTCAACCATGGGGGATGATGTCATCTACTAGAATGTAATTGGTTGATTTTTATAGTACATTTTTGGTCCTTTTGAGGCCCATTTTTGACCTCAAATTCTCTCTAATGCATTAGCTCAATTAAAGGGAAAGAGATTTTCAATTTTTGAATTTCAGACTCGAGGTTGAAGGAATAATGCAGCCTATCTAGAAACCTTACCTCATGAGCTGTAGGTTTGAGTTGGACTTGATCAGGTGTAGATGAAGGTGTTGGTTTATGCATTTATTTGGATGGGACAACCACTTTCTTTGGTAAAACAACCTTTCTAGCTGGTGCAGCAGGCTCCTTGATAGGTACAACATTTTTCTTGAGCGGAGCAACCAGGCTAGACCTCAGTTTGTAACCTCCTTGACCATCAGCTTGATAGACAACCTCTTCAATGATTTTCTCATCAATCAGGGCTTCCTCATAATCTACCTGTGTCAGAAAAGAATAGTCCACCTCATCCTCCATGTAGTGGATATTGTCTTCAGCTTCTCCTTCTTCTTCAATGAATTACGACTCTTCTTCTAATACAACATTTTGAAATGGAGCTCTTATCCTCTGATCTTCCCCTTGATTTCTCTCCCTTCTGAGAATCTGAACTGGGGGTTTTTCTCTTCTATAAGGAACAAAATTTGGGTTTCAAGGAGCAAAGACAGTTGACCCTTTACCCCTCATAGGTAGATGTCCTTGGTCCTTCAATTTAGACATTTCAGCAGTCATGTTATCTAACAGTTTGGTCATTTTGTCAATCTTGTTCTCTGATGCCAAAGCCCCACTATAGTCTGTTGCCTGCTTTTTCCTGTCTATCTTCCCTTTTACCTTCTGAGATGCCAGAATGTTTGACTCTACTTCTAGGAAAACATCCTGCATGAGTGATAAGGAAGCAGACCTACTTTATCTAAGAAGTAAGCAGAAGTTGGAGTCAAAGGAATTTGCATAAGTTATCCTAGTCGAGGTATCAGTGGGCTTAATTTTGGTAGGGATCTTGCTGTACATATTGTTGAATCTCTTGGTAAAGTTGGAGACAGACTCCCCATTTTCTCTTTTCAGGTTGCTGAATTCTGTGATATAGTAGAGGTGTTCCCTCCTTTCTCCCCAATGCTTTAGGAAAATGTCATCTAGGGCCTCTATTCCTACCACTGATCCAGCTGGCAGTTCCTTAAACCACTTCCTAGCCTGGACATCTAGGCTTTGCACAAAAAACCCAGTCCATACATCTTCTTGTTCTATGTTAATATTTTCAGCATAGCTTTAAAAAGCCTCTAGATGTTCTTCAGTAGTGAAATCCCCTTCCCCTGTAAAATTAGGCATATACTTGAGATAATCCCCACTGGGCATGTTACGAGGGGATTTGGAAGAATTAAGGGGGCATACCTAGCTACAAGGATCCTTTCCATCTTGGTCAATTGAGGGGAAGCCATATTGGAAATGGGTATGGACAGGGTTGTGGAAGGAAGCACTGATGAAGATGCTTGCTGAGAAGGCGGTGGTATACTTATCCCAGTGGAGTCACCAGGGATTGGATCTTCACAAGAAGCAATGCTTGAAGATAACCAACCCCTATATTTTTCTGATGTATCTAAAAATTCCTAGGAATTAAGAGTTTTAGCAAAAGAAATAATAGTAGAAAGATTTCTTGAAATACCTGATGTAGCCTTTTGTGCAGCACTGCTGGTTTGTCTTAGTAAAGCCCTAGCTTTCCTCAAAATTTCTTTTAGATCTGCAACTGGTGTTGCTAGTGGCCCCTTTGGGTTTTCTCTGGTACTTGGTCTTCTTAAAGCCACCTTATATCAATGGAGTTGCTAGATAGATGATTACAACCATAATAATGTCCAAGCTTTGTCTATCATCAAAGCATGGATCTATGTCGTCTCCCAAGGAAGCTAAGCTTCAATATTCTCTCCCCGGCAACGACGCTAGTTTGTTATCACTCCAGCAAACTCCTCTAGGTAGTAGCTCGAGGATGCCTGGTAACTTAAAATGTTTTTTAGGGTTTTCTGATATGGATCAAGTCAGTTGACCTATATAACCTTTCCACTCTCAAGACGTGCATAAAACTCACTCATTTACAAGGATTTTAGTTGCAATTGCTCAGAAGTTTGACAATAAGGTGTAGGGATGGAGAACTCACCAGGCTGGCAAACTTACATACAAAACACATGCATATAAATGGCTAAATATTGATGAGGATGGTATTTATAGATCAAATAGCACTAATAAACCAATATGATGACAACTATCAGCTTTTTAATCAATCTGAAAGGACTTAAATACACATTCAGGCATAAATACAGTAAAGAAAGAGATGATGGCTGAACAAATCACAACAAAAGAGCTTATATCATGAATAAGTAAAATGAGAATATCGAAAGCATTATTGGCTCATAAATTCCTGAAGTTGACTATTTATTATAAAATCAATCATGGGCTTTATATCCTTCTACAAAAATGACAGATCCTGAAAATCCAATCTATTTACACAAAAGATACTTGGAAGTGACAGTTTTCTCAAATCAGGGCTTCAAACCCTTGCTAACTATTTGTCTATCTATTGTGAAGATCTAGTTCACTAAGAAAACTTTTAATAACTGAAGTAGTCACTGCTAATCACCATTGCTGGTTCAGTGTAAAATTACTGCCAAAAACTAGTGTTTCTGTGGTTAACTTAAGTGACCTTTCTTATTTAATCCACCAAAATTTTCTACCTTGTCGCTGCGGTCACAGATCAGGAGCTCTGACCTCTAACCCGTCGGCACCCCAAGCCTCAATGCTGCTGTACTGTCGGCACTTCAAATGGCTAATGTCATGACGGTTTTATGCATTGGTGATCAGAAGTTCTATCTTCTAGCCCGTTGGCACCTTATACTGGAACAATGCCACTATTTCGGAGGTGAAATGAACTAATTTTGTCGTTGTCGAAAGTCGTTTGATGAAGGAATCAGGACATTAGTCCTCTATGCCACCGATGGGAAGTCTTGTTATTCACTGATGCGCGACATCACTTTTGTTTTATCTGTTTTCGAAACTTTATATTTTTAACTGTCGGCGATTTTGCTCTATCGCTATCGAAGGTCAGTAGAAGTTTGAATCAGAGCTTTAGTTCTCTATGTCGTCGTTGTTTCGAAGGTGAAACAAATTAATTTTATCGCTATCAGAATGATTTCGTTATTGATCGGAGGCCTTGTCCATTGCCTTATTGCCACTGCGGAGATGCTTAGCTTTAAACTCACCAATACATAGTCCTTAGAACCTTTGATCACTGAATTTTTCATCTGACCGTGGAAGTTGTAGTCCATATGCCTGTCAGTGGCTAATGAGATGTTCTGATCCTAGCCCAAGCCACTGAAAGCTACAACTTGTGAAATTTTCATAAAAAATAGAGGCTTTCAAACTGTTAGTGATATTCATATCCCTCATTGTGTGAATTAGATTCTTCATACTATTGAAATAAATTATTTTGGGAGATAACAATTATGCTGTTGAATTTTTATTCTAGCCTAATCTAAGGTGAGCATAGAAGGAGAAAATTGGAGATTTTGAGGACAAGGAGTGGCATGTGAAGGAGCATCACAACACTAAGGTGATGGTTGTAATATTTCTTATTCATATTTATTGCAAAGGTGGTTCCTTTCCCATAAACCGTGTTATGTTTTAATCATGTTGTTTATTACTGGATTACTTAGTCACTAGTATAGAATTGTAGATTATATTATGGAGCCTTTGATATTTCTTGTCTAGTTGATGTGTTTGTGTAGGTACATCCATGGAGACTTATCACCACAGGAGACACTCACATCATATTTCATAATAGCCAAAGGACTCATTCCATATGTCTACACCTTCTATGGGGAAGTCTTTCACCCTTTGTCTCTCATTTGTTCTAGATCTGAACCATTTAGAATACAGGAACAACTCTTGTTCGCAAGAGGTGCAATATTCCTAGATACATTAGGATAAAATATTTGATCTTTATATAATAAACACAACCAACTATCCCTACTTAAAATTATCTCCATATAATCAGCCACTCGGTCATTAAAAAACATAAAAACCTTCAAACAATTATGTTATTTTCTTGCTATGACAAGGCTGCCCAAGCTGCAACTTCTCTTGCAAATTGTCAAATTGTTTTTCAAATGAACCATGAAAGGAATTCTCATGACAATTCTTAAATGATACATCAAACACTTCATTTAAAATTTATGAATATACAACTTGATTCCTCTTATGTTATTCAAAAGAAATATCATTCTGTTCTTCAATAGAATCAAGTGATATAAATTCTTCTTGACATAAAAATTATGAATTTGAAAGATATGAAGAAACTTTGCATTGAGAACCTTCATATTCTTCTTGGTGACTTAATTCCTCATTGCAAACTGCTGGGTTTTTCATATGTTGGGATTGATTGCATGATTTCTCCTCTTTCTCATCATCCATTTCTAGAAATTCTATAAAATTATCCATTACCTCAAGTTCTTGTTTTTGATTAGTGACTCTAAATCTTTGTTTTAGCAATCCAAATGAAGAAAAAGAAAAAGGAAAACAATGACCTTCATCATAGTTACTATGATGATGGATTGCAATATGATTTTCATTAATAAATGTCCAAGAGCTTGCAATATTTTCATCTGGTTGTTTAGGTACACTATCCAAATAGTCATCCTCATAATCATCATATATAGGTAGGCTGAAATTTTCTTGAAAACCACCCATAACAGAATTTGTAACAAGCTGATTGAAATCTTTGTAAAACAAATCATTATAATAATCTTCCTGTACATCACTAGATTGATCAATTTCTTGCTCACAAAAAGAAGGTTTGAAATGCAAAGAAAATGTTTCTTCTCATTCATGTTGTTCTTCCAACTCTAATTCCTTGTCAATTTTATCACCACTGTCTTGATCTGAAATTCTTTTAGACATTATGAGATTATGTTCAACATCCAAGGAATCAATGAACATATTTTGAAAAGTGATTGATTTTATTTCCAAAAGAAGGACGGACAATTCGAGAGGAAAGGTTGATGCATACTATAGCTTAGAAACATTTTCAAGTGGTTGTATTTCTTTAGGCACGTTATAATAGAAACTTGAAATCTCCTGTTGAAACTTGACATGGTTTCATCTTCTTGTTTCTTCATGGAATAAAATTCCGAAATAATTTGTTCCATTTCTCTCCTCTTACCCCATAACTTCAAAACAATATCACAAAACTATTCCCATGTATTGATGGATTTAGACTGTAAATGATTAAACCATTCTTTAAAATATCCTTTTAATGATTGAGAAAAATCCCTCATACAAACATCGTCATGTTCTATTTCAAAAATATCAATGAAGTGCTCAAAATATTGAAGATGTTTCTCAGCTGTAAGGTTACCAGTTTCTCCATCAAATCTAGGAAGGTATTTATAATTCTTTGTAGGAAAATCATGAAGGATATGAGGTAACTGCAGTGGTTTATATCTGTTTTGGATCTTGGAAGGAACAAATTTATGTGGAAAGGATATAGTATCGACTTTAGTATCATGAGTATCCCAAGGGTGATCCTTGATGTCATCTGACTCAAATGAAAGAGATTGGTCAAAACAAAATGTACAGGATGGAGAAATATTTTCAGTTTGTAAAGAAGGATATGTAAAGAAGGATATATGAGTGTGAATCCATGGTCTTATTTTTAGTGCAATAAACAATGGAAAATTGTTTTGACAAGCTCAGGAATGGACAACAAAATAATTGACAAGAAAGGATAAAATATCTTGGAGAAAAGTGAAACTTGAATACCTGATATTTCCATAGCTATAAATTTAGATCATTTCCCAATAGAGTCCGTAGGTTCTCTTTAAAAGATTGATTTCTGAATCTTGCTACCAGTGGAGCCAACAAAATTTCTGAAATATGGATTCTTTGAGAATGGAGTCTCCAAGTGAAAAATGCACAACCTATTTGATGTCTGACTAATCTTGACCATCAACAGTCAAATATGAAGCTTTGTCATTTGTACCTAGGGAAATATTTGAACCCTCATTCCCCGACAATGACACCAATATGTTAGCACTCATATTTTCCTTCGGCCGTATCAAGGAAACCTCGAGGTAACCAAAAAACAAATTTTGACTGTATTCTATCCTTATACAGTTAGAGAGGGATCTCTCAATGATTTTAAATCCATCTCACTCAGGATATTCAATCAATAACACTCAGAAGGTCATATTTTTGATAAGATAAGTTTGTTTTATGAAATTTGGTAGGATATACTTGATAGAGACAATTAGGAAATGGAGTCAATAAAAAGATATGAGTTGAGTTGCAAGAGGTTGGGGTTTTAAAAGAATCATGGACAAAGGCAGGGTAGACACCATTTCCTTAGTATTGATGGATTTGTAGGTTGATTAACATACAAAGGAAGGTAATCCATTAAAACAGAGCACCTAACTAGGGTGAGTTCTCTAAAAACTTTAGTAGAAAATGTTTAAAAATGTTTGAATCAATGAACTTAGAGCATCAAAGATGAATTTCGGTTGATAAAACTACTGTTCAAACATGAAATAAAATAGAAAATGGTGTGAAAATTGGAAAAACAATCACATTGAAGGTCACTTATTGAGAAAAGTGATGGCACACGAATCTCTACCATAGAAAGTTTTCAACATTTATTCTCTGCATTTTTATTCATCTTCATAAATTGAAACTATTACAATGAAATAGCCTCTATTCTATTGATATTCCAACCCTATTTATGTCTATTACATATGAATATATAGCAAAAAACTACATTTGCTCACTCTTCATTTAAAAATCTAACTAGATTCCCATAATAGAAACAGTTACAAACATAAAGATATGTTTTAACTGATTTCCTGCTTTTTAGGAGGTGGATTTCTAAAAAATAGGCTTCAAATCCCCACATGTATATCTAAAATGGTAACATATGTGTAAACAACAAGAGAGTTTATTGTAAGTCAACCTTTTCCCATCAAAACCCATGTTTCCATTTGTTTATATTCCCCTCCAACGCCCCGGAATATGCATTTGAAATTGAAGACTAAATAAATAATTTGAAAATATGGAAAATGCGTTGTAAATATCACTTCAATTCTCTGAATGCTTAAGGAAATTTTGTCTTAAGATGTTGGGACTAAAACAATATTCTCCCATTTGATTTACTGTATTTTACTACTCTTCTACATTATCAAAATCCTCTTTAACGATCATGTCTTCATTTCCTTTTAAATAATGTTGTCACAGAGCACATTTCTGGAAAGTTTTTCTTCCTTCTACAATAACTTCAATTGGAAATCCTGATTCACCAAATCAATTAGTCTTTGATATTCATCGTGAGACTAATTCCCTGAAGCTTTATCTTTTTATCTTCGACATACTATCTACTCTTTACAATAAATTCTTCTATTTTCTTCCAATTATTACCATGTACAACTTGCAAGCATTTAAGTGCATTGATTTCATCTTTTTTCCAACCAGGTTCTTCTGATTTTTCATTCAAGATGTAATTTTGAAGATAAACACTTCTCAAGATGTATCCAAGGTAAACTAGTCGTAATTTTATTCCAACAATTACCAACTTTTATATTTGTTATGTTATTTAAGATCATATGTATTCATTTTTCTTTTTCAAATCCATATTCCTAGATGTAGGCCGAGACGCCATTTCTTATTGCTTGGTTTTATACTTTTGAGAATCAATTCCCCCACACAAGTTTAAAATCATCTCTTCTTGCAACAATACTAACCCTACCATCATTGCAAATGAACGCATTTTATTTGGATCACTGGAATAAATATAACACTACACGTGTTTAGATATGAAGATACGTGTTTAGATATGAAGATGGGCATGAAAATTCCGCTCAACCCATACAACATTAAACAAACAACACTTGGAAGCAACGTAATTTTGTAAGATCGTTGATCTGTTTGTGAAACAATATTGCATTGAAACGTGCCTTAGAGTTACATGCCCGTAAGAAATTCCGCTTGGTCTCTTAATCATTATCCTCACACCATTTCAGTGACTGAAATAATTTCAACACGTTCATTTCCATGGAAAAATGATACTGGACCACCACGTTTTAAAATTTGCATGCCGCATAAAAATTCCACTGAGTTTTGAAACATTAACTTCCCAGCATATTCCCTAAGTGGAATGTTTTTTGTCAGTTGGATGATGCATGATTTGAACTTGCACCGTCAATCCCAATTCTGTTTGCAAGAGTTTAAACAAACGCCATTCTCTTCAGGAATGTTCCCAGGAATTTTTCTTTGGCCACAGTAGTTCTCTACTATTTCTCCATTGACACACCTTCATTCTCATCAACAATGGAATATTTGTCCAAGAACCTGAATTGATCTGTGTGGAAAAAAAACTAACGATCAGGTTGGGTCAAATTATAGAATGAAGTGCCACTTGTGATTGCAAGAATATCACCGCTGTCAGCCAAATATACATTTTTTCACATTAACATCAATTCGCCGAATTACACAACATTCAGCCCAATCATATAAGAAAACAAAATCATTGGAACATATTGCCAACAATGTTCCACCATAGATAGACTCACTTGAAAATTCCAGTCTAATATTTTTCTCTCCTGAAATGTTTTACTGAAAATTTTGATCTTGGAGGTGCTTTCTCTAAATGCATATTCTCCATCTGATTCCCACACAAACTCAAGGGAATATCCAAAGGATTTGTTTCTCCATGCAAGGGACGTATAAATAGTACACTCACCACCCCCAACAAATATTCCATTCAGATTGTGATCTAAGCTCTGTGGATGTAGATTAGAGTTTCCCAATTCGTTCACGCCTAAAGACAATCTGTAAAGCGTATTGGCCATCTGTGTCGGATGATACTTCAAAATTTTCCAGTCAAACACATAATAAAACTGAAAACCTTCACGGATAAAAATATCATGGAATATTCTCTTCAAATATGCATAATCAGGTCTATCATCAAAGCATAATGATCGGCAATAATGAAAATATGACGCAAACTCTGATGGGTATGACTTACACAGGAGCTCAATTGGGGTCGAAATATTTTTCTCGCTGGTCTTTTCATACTTTTTTTATGCCTTCCTCCATTGTAATCACACATGTAGAATGTATTTCCAAAGCTGCTCTACTTAACTACAAGTTTTCAATTTTAAACCCGAGCCATGTTTATCCCTCTTCTTCAATTAATCTGGTACGTTTTAAGTGATTTTAGCAACTTCTCTTGACAACTTTGATTCTTGGAAAATACCTTCACAAAAATTTGAAGCAACTTTATCAATGAAGCCTTTCCAACCATTGAATGATGTTGTTTCCTTCCGTGTTTCTCACACTTGCAAAGATGTAAGTTGATAAACAAAAGGCTCGGGCACAGAACTCATTGCAACGTATTCAAAAACTCCCTATAATTATAGTTTTCTCACTTTCTAGCGTGTCTCTCACTTGCAGGAGTTAAAACTACCTGGAACTCAATATTGATCTGCGCCTAGAGACCTCGCGGGTGCGGGTCATTCACCGGTTCCCGGTCAACAAAAGGCCACATTGAAAGGAGGGCACATTTATTGAACACCTTCCTTGACAAAACCAGAAATCTAGTGTGTGAGCGTGGAGAAACTATTAAGCCACACTAGGCACAGATCAATTTCTTGTTTGACACAACTCAATTTTAATAGTATCCCTTTGGGTGTCTTAAGGAATCAAGAAAAGCATAGGCTAAGGAAGCTTCAGACCAGGTGGTTAAAAATTAGTAGTAGATCTAGTATAAGTATATTTTTATCCTGCAAAGATGTATTTGGTAAATCAACTGCTTTCATTTAATCCATTAACTCATTTTCTAGAAGAAGATATAATGCTTTGCGTGTATGAGAGTTGCTCCTATTTTCCCTCCATAAATTGTGGTCAGGGTTTTATTGATAGATACAGTTATGGTTTTCTCCTATATTCCCTTCACAGATTGATTAGGATGGATGGTTTTATACAAAAAATAGTTCACCTATTTCCTATCAACTTTGATTCTAGGTATAACTCTCAGTTAGTGAAATATTTTGAAGACATTTAAAGCCCACACTTAATGTACAAAATTCCTGCAGCTAGTTAAACATGCCCATAGGGTAATAGATAAATTCCCATTGAGCCCCAAAATGCATGAAATAGAGGTGGAAAGATGCCCGCACGAGGTGTTGAAATGTCAAAAAATCATTGAAATGCCTGTGACATGTAAGGAGATGCCTGCATAACTATCCAAGCACCCACACATGAAGACTATATTCCCATGACATGTAATGACATGCCTGCATAATGAATGTATCAATAGTCATCTAGTAAATTCATAAAAGGTAAGCATGCGTTAATGACAACATCACAATGTTGCTTCACTTTTTTTCCTTTTCTTTATCTAACAATATTGCTACCCCTATCAACCCTGCTTCCAGGTATAACTCTGAGTTAGTGAAATATTTTGAAGACATTTAAATCCCGTACTTAATGGACACAATTCCCGCAAGTATTGCATTATGCATGCAAGACTAAGATAGAATTCCCGCAACTAGTTAAAAATGCCCATAGGGTAATAGATAGATGTCCTCTGAACCAAAAATTGCATGAAATAGAGGTGGAAAGGTGCCCACGGGAGGTGTTGAAATGTCAGCAGATCATTGAAATTCCTGTGACATGTAAGGGCATGCCCGCATAAGTATGCAAGCACCCACACATGAATACTATATGCATGTGACATGTAAGGACATGCCCACATAATGAATGTATCAAGAGTAATCTAGTAAATTCATAAAAGGTAAGAATGCATCAATGACAACATCACAGTGCTCCTTCACTTTATTTCATTTTATTTATCTAACTATATTTCTACCCCTATAAACCCTTCTTCTAGGTATAACTCTAAGTTACTGAAATATTTTGAAGACATTTAAAGCCCACACTCAATGGACATAATTCCCACAAGTATTACATTATGCATGCCAGACTTAGATAAAATACCCGAAGCTAGTTCAACATGCCCATAGGGTAATAGGTAAATGCCCGTTGAACGCCAAAATGCATGAAATAAAGGTGGAAATATGCCTGAAAGAGGTGTTGAAATGATCATGACATGTAAGGACTTGCTCACATAAGTATGCAAGCAACCATACATGAAGAATATATGCCTGTGACATGTAAGGATATGCCCGCATAATGAATGTATCAACAATCATCTAGTAAATTCATAAAAGGTAAGAATGCATCAATGACAACATCACAATGTTTCTTCAATTTATTTTCTTTTCTTTATCTAACCATATTTAACTTTTTGTGCATTTTTGTGGGAATTTGTCTAGAGTCTAGACCTGCGTGCATATGCTTGAGGCCTATGGGAATTTTATAAGGCAGTGTGAGAATTTTATTAGTCCAATGGGAATTTTCAAACTGGATGCAAGTATTTCTCAATAGGATATGGACATTTTTCCAAATCAACTACTTATCTAATTTGGAGAATTGATGTAAATGTATTATGTAACTTAAATGTCGGCATATTTAATTATTTGCGGACTTTTTAGTGCAGCTATGATGCAAAGATCAACCATACAATTGAAACAAATCAAGGACTTATGTAAACTCATCTCCATCTAAGTGGTCTTACAATATAGTTCAAGAACATCTTTATAAGCTTGGTATTCTAATAACAACTTTATCACTGAAATTCATGTGACATATAAGGACATGTCCGCATAATGAATATATCAGTAGTCATCTAGTAAATTAATAAAATGTAAGCATTTGTAACACCCCAGTTTTGACCCCATTTGCATTAAATATATATGATGTAAATATTGTAATTAATGATGGTGTGGAGCTAAAGGCAAAATTCCCACCATTGATTTAGCGTTTTATGTTTCGGCGATTAAAATTGATGTCGATGGTATTTTGTGCTAGCCGACACATTATAATTTTGGACATCATATAAATATGCAATTTAATTAAAAACCCACAACCAACTATGTCAATGTAACAAATAATGAGATGGGGGCATTATTTCCTAAGTATAAAGCGGGGGGAATGTTTAACCTTGAGCCATTGGGGGAAAAACCATTTGTCAAAAGAAAACACTGTTACAGAGAGAAATTTATATGGCTTGAGGTACCACAACAGACAGCTTGACTCCAGAAATCAATCCTTTCCAATATGCAAGAGAAATCAAATATCTAACACTAAAGGATCCAAACTCGTACCTTATTCTGGATGGTTGAAGTAGATCCCCGTTGAGATTTCCAACTTCAGCTTGAATTGATGAATCACTTCCTCAACAATAAGTAAACAAGACAAGCATACTATATATATTGCTGTTAGATCTACTCTAGCATATATAATCAACAATGTATAAGCATTTGAAATCATCCATGGATAAAATTGTTTGGCCCAGAAATGGCCTCTTTTGACCACCCTTAATCACCTCTTCTTGTTCTATCCTACCCCATTGAGCATGCCAAATAAACGTTTTACCCCCCACTCTACTCTTCAAACCACCAAGGTATGATTGGTCATTGTTTTATTTTATTAATACTTATGATTGTGATAATTAAGGCTTTATATCTCTCAATGCGCTAACATATGATGGTTTATAAAGGTATTTTGAGATGTATGGACTGCAGGAAGATTGGGCTGAACATGCTACGAAAAGGATGGTTATTCATCGCTCAAGCTGATCCCCATCCATCCTATCATTATCCAAGGAATGCGGTTCCAGTGCGATATCCCAAACAAAGCTGTGCCAAGGTAGTTGTAACAATGCGTCAGACTTGGAGGTCAACAGTGCATTGCTGCTCGTGTATAGCTGTAATCTAAAGATATCGTCACTCCTGGGGCGATTAATAGTTTCCCTATATTTCCTATTTTTCATCCTACCACGTTTTTAACAGCTATTGTCATTTAGGGCGCCTGAAGGATACCCCATAATAGGATAGGATGTTATGATTTACATTGTATAAATATGGAGAACTATTTCAAACCAGTGGTTGTTGAAGATATAATCAATTCATTGTATTAGCTGTGAGGAGGAATTGTGTAATTGGTCTGTCTTTTAATAGAAGGAGTTACTTTTGATCTAAAGGTTTTTACGTGTGTTCATCCAGCATCTCTGTGTGAAGGTTGGGCCCACCTTCCATAGGGATCGCTGAGTTAAATTAGGCATTTTCAATTATTTTGTTGTGTGATGTTATGTTAAATTTATTTCTTCATAGGAAGCTGTAACAAGTGTGGATTTACAGTGTGTCGTGATTGCATCTCTTGGATACCTGTAGTGGCATGGTGTGACAGTTGAATGAGTACATAATTATTTCTTATGCAATTCGTGTGGTAGCTGTAACAGCTCTATTCATCCTTAGATCTTTTAGTTGTTGTTTCCATGAATCTTTGTAGCTTGTCTCTTATTTTTATGATTACAGAATTTCATTCCTGTACTTCAATTTCATAGAACAATTGAACTCAATTTCTGTATTTCGAATTCCTAGATCAATATTCAATTTATGTCTTTGGATTCTTAGGATAATCAGATTAGATAGTTGAGTTAATCATTAAGAGGTTTGAACAGAATTTCACTTTATCTCCAACTGTAATCTATATGTGACTTTTATCTTTCCATTCTTAGATAAAAACAACAGAAGGTAATTGTGATTGTATTCCTTAGAAGGTAACTAGATTAATGAGATTCTTGGGATGAGCATAGCCAAATAGAGGATAGGATTGTTCAATTACAGTAATTTCATGTTTAAGCATATACTGTGAATGTTATCCTTGAAATACAAGACTTCCATGGGTTGACAATAAATATTGTACACTGTGTAAGTTAGTTGTAATTCACTTGCATATTGGGTGCTCAACATTTTGGTGTTGTTGTCGGGGGAGGATAAAGATTAAACACCATCATTAGTTGCATCCTATAATTGTTTCTATTCAATCTCTTTCATTTTTCATTGTAATGATTTGGGTTGCATGAATACAAGAAGGGTAAAGTGTGATCATCTTTCTACTCCCAAAACCCCACAAAATACTAATAGCGTAGGTGGTTGAGGTCGTGGTCTAGGTCCACAATTGGGCAGAAGGACATTCATTGACGATCTTGTTGACAAAACTAATTCATCCACCAGGGCTTGCCATCAGGAAACTCCTATCAGAAGAAGCCTTTCTGATCCTAGGGCACCAACGTCAGGGTCCATAGTGGAGAACACATGAGAAGTTGCGACAACCTCAAATATCCTTGCAGAAGAGGAAAAGGATGGTACAACCAGACCTGCTGGTAGAATCCCAATCTACCACATTTACAAGAAGGTTGTAACTGCAGAAGAGTGGACACAGTTCCAGCAGAAGATTGCTGATCAGTGGAAGAACGAAGAAAAGAATGAGGAGAAGAACGAGGAAAAGAATGAAGAAAAGAACGAGGAGAGGAATGAAGAAACGAACGAAGAAGAGAAAACAGAAGAAAGAGTGAGTAACAAACATGAATCTGACAAGGAAGAGGCGATGGGGGAAAACCATCATCATGAATATCATTCCCTGCCTGAAGGAACGGTGGCTACACTTCAATTCCCAATTCAAAAGCCAGAAGGAACAACCCCTATGGAAAATATATCACCATCAGTGTTTCCTCGCTTCCATGGAAAAGCGGTGGAGGATCCAGACAAATTTCTTTTTGAGATTGATATCCTATGTCGTAGCTACGACTACATCACTGATGCACAAAAGCTGAAGCTCTTCCATGCCACTCTGAAGGACAATGCATTACACTGGTTCATGATCCTAGGAGGTGGAACTGTCACTAATTACGACAGGATGAAACAGGTGTTCCTGGAGCAATATTAAGAATATTGCAACACCAAAGACAAAAGAGAAGAATTGTTCAAAATGGTGCAGAAGGAAGATGAAAGTCTGGAAGATTTTGTAGAAAGGTTCTTATACAATGTGCAAAGAGTTGGACAGAAAAACATGGGGTTAGATGTGCTCAAGATAATCCTGCTTCACAGGATTAGGGATGATTGCCTAGATATGTTAAACCTATTAGGAAAGGGGGATATCTCCAAGGAGTCTTTCGAAAATATTGTGGAATTATGCAAAAGGTACTCCAGGGGATATTCCGGGAATAATAGGCGAGATAAATGGAATAAGCTAGAACGCAATGTCTTCGACAGAACTTAGAAGTCATCTAATGGAGGAGCCACCCGTGCAGAGATAGGAAACCTCCTTGAAAATTTCAAAACTGAAATGATGAGCTTTATCTCCTCAAAAATTGACGTCCTGAGGGAAAAGAAAAAAAATGTAGTAGAGGACCTCATGCTAGGTGTGTTCTGCCCTCGATGTATAAAGAACAACCCTCTAAAGGAGTTCCCGCTTGACAAGGTAGAAGTGTGTCAGCTGTGCGAGTTGAACCATGACACAAAAGAATTCCCCTCACTTCCCCAAGTGAAGGTTGTTATGTAGGCATCAAATCTAGAAGTGGAATCAGCCTACTTCATTACACAAAAGAAACCTTGGCAGCCTCAAAACCAAGGTATGACCCCGAACTCGTTTCCAATTTTGAATAATATGAGTAATTGGAATAATATGAAAAATATGAATACACAATTCCCTTCATCTTATTCTCAGTGGAACCCTTCTCAACCTTCAATGAAAAATTATAACTCATGGAATCCCTGGACATAGCCACCACACCAACCAACTTCTTGGTCTCCTAGTTGGAGGAATTTCCATCCAGGGAACTAGTTTCCTCAACAAACTCCACATCAACAGCAACCATACCCTCCTCAATATCCTCAATATCCTCAATACCCTCATCAGCAGTCGCAACTATAGTTGCAGAACAATTCTACCCCTAATGTACCAATACGACCTCAGCTGCCTGCTCAACCTAATCCTAATCCAAACAATAAAATAGTCCATCAATTTTAGACTATCAACATGCCTGCCTACTCCCTTTCTCCTATCCGTTGCAATGATATTCGCTTACGGTCAGCGAAAATAGTACAGCCTGTAATCATAGAAGATGTTCCACCCTCTGTACATGAAGAAGAGATGAATCCACAACATCTATCTGATACAACCCCTATTATTGAAGATGTTGAACATCCCACAAATGGGATGACTGAAACATAGAATGATAAATCTAGCGATACGCAGCCTACCCAACTGATTAGGCAACCGATATATCTCGAGAGATTAATGATACCAAGGATAGGGGGACAACCCCAGTTTAACCTCTTAGGAGAGTTAATGAATCTTTATGTTAAAATCCCCCTCCTTCAAGCTCTTCAAGATGTACCTATCTATGCTAGAATTGTTCGGGACCTGTGCACAAAGAAAATAGGGAGGAAACCCACAGATCCTCCCACTGTCCATGTCATAGGAAAATTATCTGCATTAATAACAAGAAAAACCCTATTGGCCAAATATGACGACCCTGGAAATCCCACTGTCACTGTGCAGATTGGGCATACACACATACCCAACGTACTAGTAGATTTAGGAGCAGCAATTAATGTCATGAAAATTGAGATTCTAAGAAAACTTGGGCTCACTAATCTTAGGCTGACCCCCACTGTTTTAGAACTAGAAGATAGATCCACCATTAAACCTGAAGGAATTCTAGATGATATCGTCATCTCAGTTGACTCTTGGGAGTATCCTGCTGACTTCTTGGTTTTACAACCTATTGTAGCTGCAACATTTTCCCAAAATTCAAAAAATTTGGGACCCTCCTTTTATTTCTTTTTGCTCAGTTCTTTGGGTTTGTTTGATGTTTTCTTAATAATTTCCGTTTATTCCAGCGATGTTTTATGACTTGTATTGATATTTCCCTGCCATTAGAAGTGTTCTAGACTATTGATTCGGGAGTGCAGTTAACTGCACGTCCGCCGTTGCGGAGAAGAACAGGACATTGAGACTGATCCAAGGGTTATTGGTCTTCGATGCATTTTATTTGTTGGTGGCTGTATTAAGATCCCTTCAAAACGTTTGTCTCTACATTTTCCACCATTTCGGAAGAGGTATTACCAAGCTTCCCGATGGTTGTTTTTTCCTCTTCCGATCCCCACCGTTTTGAGTCACAGATCCTTAGGTTTTTAGCTTTCACTGTTGCGGCTTTGGAAAGCACTATCCTTTCAATGTAGTTTGTTTTGTTTTTTGCTTGACCAATTTTTTGTTTTCGCCAAAGTCATGTTCATTTTTACCTCCGATTTTGATTGGTCTGCAGAACTCGGTGCCTTTATGGTTTCCGCCATTGCGGCTCTTCAACCAACTATTGGTTCGAGGCCTTAGTTTAGGGATTTTCAATGTGAGGTTTTTATTTCTTTCTCTTGCCGATTCCATTGTGGGTATCCTAGCCATTTCAGCATCCACCATTGTAGAGGTGACAATGACAGGATCGCCGATCTCGTAGCCATTTTGCCGCCCGATTGGTTTATTTCTCCCACTGATTATGTGTTGACCGCGATGTATATATTGGGGTCGAGGGTTTTTTTTTTATAATTGTTGTTTTGTGATTTTCCCATGCTATCGTTGTCACTTCGAGCAGACCATCATACTCGCTGTCAGTACCTCGCTCCTAGGTAGCTCCGCGTGGAGGTTTGCAGTTTTTTCTCGACCAGTCGCGTAGCACATTGCCAGGTAGGCCTTGATTCCTGGTTACTTTTTCCGTTCGATTGGTTGAACTGAGTTTGTCACCCTTAGTTAATTCCCCTTTTGTGGTTAATGGATACCTAGCTTTCTATATTTAGCGCACATACATAATTTATATGGGTGGTATGGCTTCCCGGTGGGGTTTTTTTTTGTTTTTCTTGATGATTGAATCCGCAGCTATTACGAGCTTGCAGCCTGCACTCGACTATTTAGGGAATCGATGTAGACGGTTGTTACGCTATCTACACCAGTTTCCCCTAGTCTGTGTTTGGACGTCTGAGGAGGGTAGTTCCCTTTTTAGTTGTAGGAGGAGGGCATTTCTTGTTTATTTCAGAGATTTCAGAATTGTGGTTTCCTAGCACGCATGGTCGCCTGCATTTTCTTGTAGGATAGGGTAGCATTTTGAAGTTACGCCCCGCTTAGAATGAGATTGGTAAATTTGAACACGAACCATGGACCAAATTAAGATTCAGAATGCATTATCTATTCAGGTCTTGATGCAAGTGCCCTTTGCATGAATGTAGCTTCCTCTTATTCTCCATGTCCAAGCCGAATGTATCAAGTGTTTAGAGGCATCGCCCCCATCACCTTATGTTCTCTTTGTTCATCCGCTTTGCTATCCATCATTACCACCAACCTCAAGCACAAAGCGAGTGAAGTGCACTATCACAATGAAGTATCCTTCACTTAGGATTAGACATCGTATTTTCCATGGAACGATTTAGTTCATAGCGCCAAGAGGGGGATTTGAAACTTTTTTCTCCTTGACGGGAAAAGGGGGATCTTCTTCGTTTTAGAAAGGCCATAATATTATGAGTTGATTATGCAAATCTTTAGTTATGTGCTGGTTTTATCTCTTTTGGCAGATTGGTTTTGTGTAGGAACACTTGGTTTTGAATATTGTTTGTTTATTTTCATAGCTGCAGTCATGTTTAGCCTAAACAAGGTAAAATGCTCGTACAGTTTGTCTCGATTTTTGAATTTTATCTAGGAAGGGCCCAACAAAAACTAAAGGATTTCGTGTATGACAGGGAAATTCTTTAGAATTTGAGATGTCTAAACAGCAGAAGAAGATGGCTCCTATGGTAGAAGAGGAACCTGAGGTTGAAATTGTCTCCAAAGTTGAATACACTTACGAAGATACCAAATGCATAGTGGGTATGGAACCTGAATATAAATGGGGGGAAGTCTACAGACTAATAACACACTGGGAGGTACCTAACATAGGTTTTGAGGAGGAAACCATATATGCAAATATAGAGATATTTTCATTGATGAGAGTTGCTACTAGACCTGAGCTTTTCCAATGCTCAGAGGTGATTGGATGGATTCTGCTCAGGGCAGATTTAACCACCATGATTTTGGAAAATGTTGAAAAACAGGGTTATGCTGCTTATAGCCCTAGGTACGTATCACTGGCCTACCACTTACTGGAAGAACAAGTGTACTTGACTGAAGACTGGTTGAAGACAATCAATCTGGACCTAATCGAGACACTGAAAAAAAATTGTTGGTGCCTAGAAAGAGTTTCAGGACTAGGCCATAAGGGGAATATGATACTACCACTTTGAGGACCCCTTACCATTTCATTTCCCTAAAGTTGGAAAGGATTTTTAGGAGGGCCCATGGTAAAATATTTAAGTTGGGGTCGGTGCCTATCATCTTCTATGTTGCAACCCAAGGGACAGTGTTCAAGTGGGTGAACATTGTATCAAACAACCTCTCAGCCTACATTACTTCAGCATTAGGAGGAGTGTCCCAGAAGAAATCAGAGTTCTACATTAGATTTATACTGATTGATTGCATACTATGCAACCAACTCTTCCCAAACCTAAGGTGTATCTGGGACCGAGAGAGAACACCAGTTTAATCAGCTTACAAGCCACTATGGGCACACAAATACCACAGTCACTATATAGAAGTGTGTGAGCACTTCATCATGCCATTATATACATTACTTTTCTTAAAAGAGTGCAACTACATGTCGGAGGAAGCATTGCAGGTTATTGAAGAATATGCGGATTAGTACTTGACTAAATATGGATTGTATTTCAGAATGTATGGATGCTCCAGAGCACCTTCACTACTGCCAAAATATTCCACTGACTATGTAGTGCACAAGGAGGCAGTTAGGCATGTCTTCTTAGATGGCATATGGAGCTTTTTATTTGAACATAATAAAGCAACTTATCCTCCCTTACCATTTAGGTTGGGAAGCTATAAGTTCACAAGAGTGAAGAAAGTTTATGAATTCGTCGAAGAATTGGGGAAATTCCATTTTGCGGAAATAAATTTTCACAGGAACAATTCCTGAAATAAAGTGGCAGAGCACTGCAAGGAGTAAAATGTACATTTTGAGTACACAAGCCACTGGGATAGAGATGAATCCATTTTCCGTAGTGCAGAAAAAATAACTGCCTAAAGAAGAAGAATTAAAAATAAAATTACCACTAAAGGCGGGAAAGGACAAGACAAGCAGAAAAACGCGGAGGAAGAGGAAGCTAGACAAAGGGATGAAGATGCTAGGAGGCTAGCACAAGAAGTTGAAATCTGGCTCAAAGGTGAGGAGGAAGAAAAGAGAAAAGCTGAACAAGAAGCATCTAGAAAGGCAGAAGAATTTGCCCAAAGTAAAGAAGAGGAAAATAAAATGAAAATGTATGAGGAACTGAGGAAGCAGGAAACAGAAAGGCTAAAACTGACATGGGCTGCGACAGAGAAATCAACTTTCGATCCTGTAGACATTCAGGCTCAGGACCTAGGTGATCCTAATGTTCAAGATCTTGAGGTAGCTACTAGTAGCACATTGGGGCAGGCTGTTGTCCCTACCCTAAGAGTGATCCCTTTCGAGCAGAAGAAAGGGGAGGAGGTGCCGGATTTCAAAACTATTTTTTATGACAGGGAAAGAAAAAGAATAGTGAAGAGGACCGAGAGGAAGGTCGAGACTGGGGGGAAGTCGAGTAAAATGATAAATGACACAACAGTGGTGTATGGGACAAACAAGGATCCAAGATTCACCATCAGATCTGGGGCTGCATTGATCCATGCTTTTGAGGAAAATGTATATTGGATAATGACTGATCTTGAATAGTCAAAGAATTCTGATGCCCAGCTAAAGGATACCCCAAGAAGAGAGAGAGAGGAAATTAGTAGATTGAAAAGAAAATGTGAAGACATGCAACATGAAATAAAGTCTTCAAAAGCTGAGCTCTAGTTCCTCCAAGTAGAGAAGATATCTTTGGAGGTTTCCCAAGGAAGTCTGGAGAAATTGCAACAGGAATGTCAAGGGTTGAGGATATAAAAGGGTGAGTTGAACATGGTATGTGAAAGTCTTCACATAGAAAAAGAGCAGCTGCTAGGTAAGATAGGGGAGTTGGAGCTACAGAAAGCCGCCTTGGAAGAATTTGAGAGGCAATCTTAGGGGTAGACTACAGAGCTTAAAGAACAAGTTACCTCATTAACAATAGATCTAGAAGAGGCCAGGGAATAACAAGTCAACCTTCAACCTTTCAAGGAGCATGTTCTAGCACAAAGCAGCAAGATGCACCAGTTGCAAGTATCCATAGAGGAAGAAAGGTGCAAGCTCTTGTAGGTAGACAATTGGTTGGAAGATATTTTGGAAACCTCTTCATATTTTGTAGATAGATCGCAGGACATCTTAGAAGTCCTAATGGGAAGAATGGTGAGATTAGAAGCAAATGAGGAAACCCCTGTAGATATGCCAGTAAAAGATCAACAAGGCCTAAGGAAAGACTATGATTTACTAGAGTTTTCCATAAACACAGCCGAAGAATTCAAGAATTCTGTCAAAAAGACAAAGGGGGCTTATGCAGATTTCTTCAGGAGACTTTTGATTACTTATAATCATTGCTAGGTTGAGGCTGAATAGAGAATGGATACCTTTCTAGACCATAGCTTGTTTTTGGAGATGTTGCAAAGAAGATATCAGGAAGATGAACAAAGGATTTAGCATGTCAAAGCCCTAGATGAACAGACCCTGAGGAATGAAGTAGCTCATTCCGTGGTTAGTGTACAGTTGCTAGAGGACCAACTTCACCTGAGCTCAGCCAGAATGGAAGTAATAAGAAATTAGGCCACTAAATTTGAAATCAATATTCATTTTTTAGAACCTTTCGAGTTTGAAAACATTGCCTCAGAGGCTTCAGCATGGAAGAAGTTCTTGAATAGTCAAGCAGGGCCCTCCTCATAAGCGCTTTATTTTCTTATTTATTGTAATATATTTTAAATTCTATGAGCACTTAATGTAAGAAAAAGGTGGAAGGTGAAGTGTTGGGGAATCCCAAGAGTCATTTGTGGGCAGTCCAATAGTTTTTCTTTTTGTATAAATATAGAAGAATTAGGTAGGAGAAGGGGGGGTGGGGAGGGGGGATTTTTCCTAGAGAAACTTGTGAACTACTTGTTGTAAGAGGAACTACTTCATTTCGCAATAATAAAATTACAAATTTTTTCCTGTTGGAGAAAGTGCTGTGTGGAATGTTCAAATGTGATGAAATGAACAATGTTAAAGGGGAACTATTTCATTTTCAGCTGTGTTTCATTAACTGTGAGAGCGTTCTAACTTTATGAACTTATGTTCTTATTTGAATGTTCTTTGGTTTATTCTGTGATACTTTACACTATGATTAATGGATGTGTTAATGGTTGATGAGCTATCTTGTCTTGTATATCTTTATTCATGTTTATTTGTTTTGATTCTAAGAACAACTATATGTGATTTATCTTAACATGTGAATAGTATTGCATTACTCATGAATTAATAATCTTGATCCCTAGGGATAGCTTAGTTAGTATCTTGTCTTGTATATATTTATTCATGTATATTTGTTTTGATTCTAAGAACAACTATATGTGATTTATATTAACATGTGAATAGTATTGCATTACTCAAGAATTAATAATATTGCTCCCTAGGGATAGCTTAGTTAGTATTTGTTTTTCCAGTTGTGTGTGATTTAGATGTGAGAGAGTCTAAGACGAGAGGTAAGAACCTGCGCATCACATTGTGACCACTCCTCACATTCTTCATCAATCTACATCTTATATAGGCACTGGCATATCATACTTAAAGTCAAAATACAAAAATATACACGGTGGACTGGACTGCAACCGGTAAAACCCTTTGTTTTTGTTACTTGACCTTCAGTAGCCATACCGCAAACCAGATGAATTCCCTACACCAAATAGTCACGGGCTAGTTGGGAAGGTTGATTGGGGAGAATCCCTTGCTATTGTTGCCTTGAATTTCTAGGCCTCAACACAACCTAAGTTGCAATTGGGAGGACACCCATTGATCTTGGGAAGGCCTTGGTTGGCCACAGCTGATGCTTGCATCAGCTGTCGATCTGGGTTTATGACCATATCAGATGGCACCAAGACTAAGAACCTCATTCTCTATCCTCCATCTTGGCTGAGTCTAGAAGCTGAAACTTCTTTTTGGATGGAGCCCAAGGAAGAGGAGGGTGTTCAACCATTATTAAATATAGGGAAAGCTTTAACTTTTAAAGATGAAATTGAAGACGATGCCATTAATAACTTCATCAGTGAACCCACCTCAGTCAATAAAGAAATTTCTCAAATCCTGAACATTACTTTAGGTAAGGAAGAACAAGAAAATATCACAGAAGAAGCACTAGTCGGTGACACACACATAATCCCAGTATTGAAAAACTTGAAAAGTATTCCCATTTAGGTAGAGTCTAGAAGAACCCTGAATATTAACCATAGCCTCTCCTTAGATAAACATAAGCGCTTGATCAGTCTCTTGAAAGAACACAAGGGGGAATTTGCCTGGGAGTATACAGACATGAGGGGTATTCCTTCTAACCGGTACAACCATCATATTTTTATTAAAAGCGACTCCCGGCCTATGTGCCAGCCTCAATGACGAATGAACCCCGATCTTAGGGACATAGTGAAGCAAGAAATTCAGAAACTCTTGGAAGTAGGATTCATATATCCTATTTTAGACAGCGAGTGGGTCTCCCTGCTCATAATTGTACCCAAGAAAAATGGTAAATGGAGAGTCTATGTCGACTATAGAAAGCTGAACAAAGGCACACAAAAAGACCACTTTCCCTTTCCCTTTATTGATCAAGTACTCGACACCTTATTAGGGAAAAGGTTCTTGTCCTTCCTGGATGGGTTTAGCGGGTACAATCAAATTCAGATTGCTCCTGAAGACCAAGATAAAACTACCTTCACTTGTACCTGGGGAACGTTTGCTTACAGAGTGCTTGCCTTTGGTTTATGTAATGTACCAACAACATTTCAAAGAGCTATAATCAACATATTTTCTGAATTAGTTAATGACAGTATGGAAATTTTTATGGATGATTTCACTCCTTATGGCAAGGATTTTGAGGAAGCACTGGAAAATTTGAAAAAAGTTTTAACTCGCCGTGAATAGACCCAACTCTCTTTAAGCACTGAAAAGTTCCATATGGTGATGATTGAAGGAGTAGTATTGGGGCACTTCATCTCTGTTGATGGAATTCAGGTGGACCCCTCAAAAATCAAGGTAATAAAAAATATACCTACTCCTCCAATTCAAAAAGAGGTGTGAAGTTTTCTGGGACATGCTAGATACTACTGAAGATTTATAGAGAATTTTTCCAAACTTTCTTCTCCTTTGTTTTCACTGTTAATGAAGGATGTGCAATTTGTTTGGAATGAAGCATGCCAGACAACGTTTGTTAAGCTTAAGGAGAATCTGTCCACAAGTCCTATCTTAAGAGGGACCAATTGGACCCTACCCTTTCACATTTCTCCAGATGCTTCTGATATCGCTAATGGAGCAGTTTCAGGACAGCAGGATGGTCAAATACCTTATGCAATTTATTATATTAGTAAAAACCTAGCCCCTACTGAACTTAATTATACTGTCACCGAGAAGAAGTTCTTAGCTATTGTCTACTCCATTAACAAATTTCGACACTACATTATTGGGTATCCTACATTTGTGCACACTGACCACTCTTCCATTAAATATCTAATGAAAAAACCCGTCACTAATGCCAGGGTGACTAGATGGCTCTTATTATTACAGGAATTTGATATTACCATCATAGATAAACCTGGAACAAAAAATGTTGTTGCTGATTTTTTGTCTCATTTCAATAACAGTGATGATAATTTTCCTGTTGAGGACTCCTTTCCAGATGAAAATTTATTTGCAGTTTCATCTCATTCCCCTTGGTATGCAGATGTCTCTAATTACTTGGTTATAGGAAAGCTTCTGACACATATGTCTAAAATAAAAAAGAGAAAAATCATCCAGCAAGTGCCAGGTATTGTTGTGTAAACGGTCATCTCTTTTACACAGGTCCTGATCTTTAAATCAGAAGATGTGTAAGGGAAGATGAAATCTTTCATATACTGAAGGCCTGCCATGATGAACCTTGTGGGGGACACTTTGCAGACAGAAGGATAGGACATAAAGCGCTGAGAATGGGCTAATATTGGACAACTCTTTTCAGGGATGAAAAAATATATGTTCAGTCTTCTAATAGCTGCCAAAGGATGGGTCAGCCCAACAGATTAGATCAAATGCCTCTGCAACCACAATTAGTAATTGAACCATTTGATAGATGGGCTCTGGATTCCGTTGGCCCTATCAGCCCTCATTCCAAATAGAAATCCTACATCTTGGTCTATACCAATTATATGATCAAATGGGTAGAAGCTGTAGCTCTGGCGAAGGCTAATGACCAGGCTGTGATCGACTTTCTTTATAGTGAAATCTTTACCCATTTTGGAGTACCTAATGAAGTAGTTACTAATGGGGGACTACAGTTCATGTCATATCAATTTGAAGCTCTTCTATAGAAGTATCATGCTCAGCATAAGGTAGCTTCAGCTAACTATCCCCAAGCCAATGGCCAGGTGGAAAGCACTAATAAAGTTATTGAATCTATTCTTACCAAGAAAGTCAAGAGGCATCATAGAGATTGGGCTGACAGGATTCCGAAAGCACTATGGGAATATCACACCACTTGGCATAACACCACAGGTTTCTCTCCTTATGATTTAGTGTATGGAAAAAGTGCCATCTTCCCAATTGAATTTGAAATCAAGACCCTGAAGACAGCCACAGAAGTAAACCTGGATGTAAATGAAGCCCAGAAAATAAGATTGAACCAACTGAATGAACTGGATGAGAATCAATTAGCTGCAATGAACCAAACAGTGTTAATTCAACAACAGAGATCCAATTGGCATGACCGATTCATCAAAAAGAAGGTTTTCTATGAGTGAGACTGATCACTATTATATGATTCTAGATTCAAAAGATATTTCAAGGGAAAATTATGCACAAGATTGCGGGGCCCATACCTAGTAGACAGGGTATTTGATAACGGCACAGTATTCCTAGTAACTATCGATGAAAATCACACACCATTATTTGCTAATGGTCATAGGATGTGACTGTACCATAAACCAATTTCAAAGGATGCATTTGTCTCACAAATTGCCGCTGATCCAGATTACCAGCTAGCACAAGGGAAGGAATTTCTCTCTGCCTCTGTCAATCCTTAATTGAACACTGTAAATCGCGCATGAATCATTGTACATAAATAATTGTTTTTTTATTCATTATGTTGTCTTTTCTTTTGCACTTGATCTGTTTTTTTGTTTTTCCAAAATGTGCAGGGAAGCGCTTAAGGAGGGTGGTTGGATCGGGCTTGTCAACCAAAATTCATGTTTTTTTTTCTCTGTGCCTTCCCGCGCCAAGAATTTTTTTTCCCTTGAATAAATCTGTCGCAGTTGCGACTCATTTTCCGGCAGCTACAACACCTTTTTCCAACAGCTGCAACACCTTTTCCCGACAGCTGCAACACCCATTTTTTGGAAACTACGACACCATTTTCTGGCAGTTGCAACACCTTTTTCTGGTAGCTGCAACACCCATTTTTCGGCAACTGCAACACCCATTTTTTGGTAGTCGTGACATCATTTTCTGATGGCTGCAACACCATTTCTGGTAGCTACCACATCATGAAGCTCCGCCTTCTTTCATTTCCACACACTGTGACCCCATTTCACTTTTGACCATCAAAACCTATTTTTCGTCACTCTAGCGCAGTCACTTTCCATTCGCTTAACATTTTCTTCCCTCTTTTTCGGTAGCTGTGACATCTTTTTTGGTAGCTGCGACATCTTTTTCGGCAGTTGCGACATCTTTCTTGGCAGTTGTAACTCCGCTATATTTAGCTGATTTTTATAGCATTGAAGGCCATGTCTCTGCTTCAATTTCTTTATGACCTGCGGCTGTGACACCTGTGTTATTAGCAGATCTTTTTGCATGCTACCAACTCCTCTAGATATGGCTCTGATTCTTGATGCCAGCAATCTAATCCATAATGTGATATTTTTCATATTTTCGACCATTTTGACACGATGGTTTTTACTTCACCGGCCGAAAGAGTTATTACAGTACCTCCGTAATAATGATTATATTTAATGACTGCACAACACACAAGTTCGGCTTCTGTAATGTCTACAACCACATGTTCTATTATTCTCCAAAGGGAATCCAGTGCGCAACTTCGAAGGTATGGCTTTGATTAACCACTTGATTAAGTATTAATATGATTTAACAATATCAGTCGTACCTCCCTTTTTTATGCCCATTATTGCATCGATTAACTCTCTGCCCGTGTGACGTAAAGACTAATTATGCTACCTAATAACCGCCATCGTTCCCAATTCAGAATAAAATTTCAAATAATCCGGTGTGCTGAAACTTTCCAAATTTGCCTAACTCTCCTCTTAGTGGTCCCTTCTGTAACGTAGTCTGTAATTTGTTGAACTGCAAACTAATTTCGAAATCAGAAACATGGGTATTCTAGCTCATTATGAACCTTCAAACACACGAGAACTCAGTAGCAACGCTGCAATCTTCGATATATTTCAAGCTACCGGTTGGACAGAATTTTTTGAACGTCTTAATGGATTTCACCGTGAAGCAGCTTTACAGTTTTCTCTGAACCTCACAGAAACGCACTCAGAGGTTTGGGGATTGCGCATTGAAGTTTTTGAAGCCATTATGGCTGAGATCACTAGTATTCCTCAGGTGGGAAGGGCTTGGTTTGGACCTAGATTCCCCACTACTGCAGCAGTACAAGACTTTCTAATAGAGGGGGATAGTATTACAGTCATTGCCATACCCATGGAACCAAGTCGTTGTTTTCCTCAAGAAATATATCACCTGTGAAGGTAGGTACCAAACAGTCTATAAATCTGAATTCCCTTTACTATCTCATGTCCATCATAGGGTTCTGTTAAATATTCCATAGTATTTGCTCAATGATTTATATCATATGGCGGGGTTTGTTCGAGTTTCCAAAAATCCACTCGCCTCACTGACCTTGTTGGGGCGCAGACCTAATAGTCCTCTAGAGTGGTAACTCCATGGTTTTTTAGCAAAGTGGAGTTGCGCATCAAAATAGTCTTAGGGGTGTCGGGGTTGAGTCAAAGCCCTCTTTTTGTAATTGTCCATAATTTTTGGGTGTGAGCCCATGATTTTGTAACAGTGCACTTGTATAAATAGGCACTCATGTAAAGATGTCAAGATTATCTAATGAAATGAGGATTTCCAGCTAAGGGTTTGTAAGAAAGGAACTGCACCTAAGTGCGCAGTTAGCTGTAGTTTCTTTCCTTACAAAAACCCTTTGCACACACAGCTGCAGAGGTCGTCCATGCACACAGCTGGGAATTGACCTTAAAACCAAAAAATAGATCTAACTTCTTCACATCACATGATCCTCATTTCATTAGATAATCTTGACATCTTTACATGAGTGCCTATTTATACAAGTGCACTATTACAAAATCATGGGCTTACACCCGAAAATTATGGACAATTAAAAAAAGAGGGCTTTGACTCAACCCTGACACCCCTAAGACTATTTTGATGCACAACTCAGCTTTGCTAAAAAACCGCAGAGTTACCGCTCTAGAGGACCGTTAGGTCCGCGCCCCAACAGACCCACCATGCCCTCATTAAATTAATAATCTTAAGGACCCTTGCTCAACACAATATAACCTGGGAGAAATTTACAGCTCAAGTTCAGGAACCCACTCCTTTTTTTAGTATCCCAATAGAAGAAGAGCAGGTCCATCCATAGGTGGGAGAATATGAAGCACAACAGGAGGATCAGAGCCCCTCCAATATAGTTGGCGGGGGGGGGGAGATGAGACTGGATGAGAGGATCAACCAGGGGCACACGTATAACAATTGAGAGAATATGTACATAAAAATCCTATGGAAGAACTAAATAATAGGGTAACTCTGACAGCAGAGGGTGAAATTGGAGCAACATTAGATGCTACAACAATTGAACCCGAAGATGACAGAGCCATGGCAACAGAAGAAAATACTGAGCTGGTGACCATTGAATCCTCACATGAGTGGGGAGGAACTTTGATTGGGGAAGAACATCCCAAGGAACAAGAAAATGTTGGAACTGGGAACATCCCTTCTACCTCAGCTGTGAATCTAGAAACTCCAACACCATAAAGAAAAAGGAAGAGATCAAAGGATGAAATTAAGATATCTCCACCAATAAGAAGGAAAAGAACCAGGTCGGTTGCAGCAACATAAGTAGCAAGGAAAATATGGGCAACTGTAGAAGCACAAATTGAGTTCCCCATTATTGAACCCAGGCCAATTGATGCCCCACAGGGGCTAGTCGAAGAAGAACCCCAAATTGAAGGACTTCTGTTCAAAAATAGGCTATTAAAAGAGGAAGTCCAAATGCTCAGAAAGGAATTGAAAAATTGGAAAGAGGCATGTAGGAAACAAGGTGAAAGGAAGCTGCACACATTGGTGGAGACTCTAGATCAATTGGAGGGACCAAATCCTACCGAGCCTGGCAGTGAGGAAGAAAGAGTGGTCTGTCCCACCTATGGAGAAATATTTAAGGAAGCATGCCACAAGATTGTAATCCATGCCTTTACAACACAACTATCTACACCTACAATAGAGGAAGTTGCAAAGAAAGAAGATGTTGTCACATAAGAACCAACATCTTTAAATATTCTTGCTGAAGTTGCCACTAACTCTGGGATAGAGGAACCAAGGGATGAAGTTATTCCCAGTTGTGGGGATGAACATTACACTATGACCCCAGATTCCTCCCATGACACAAAAGTTATAGAAGTGGAACCACAATAGCAAGGCAATGATGGGGTTGAACAGGGTGCTGTCACATAAAAACCACCACCCATGAATGTGCTTGTCCAAGTGGCTAACCAAATGGGAGGAGATCCAAGAATTGAGGGCACTCTGGAGTCTAATAAATAATTTTGTACTACGACTCCAAAATTGTCCCATGAAACAAAAATCATAGAAGAGCAGGGAGATGAAGAAGTGAGTCAGGATGTTGTCACACAAGAACCAACATCTTTGAAGGTTGCAGTAGGGACTCTTGAAATACAACAAGAAAATAACCCTGAAGTGGATGTGATTCCTAATATGGATTGGAGTGAATATGAACAAGTTCAAAAACAATCCCCCGGTGATATTGAAATCCTTGAGGAGCAGTTGCATACTGAAGAAGACATCCAATCTCAGTAGTAGGAGGAAACAAAATAACATGGTTCTATCACATAAGAACCAGAAGCCTCACAGCCTCTGGCTGAGATAGCAGCTGATAATCAAGTAGAAAATGGAATTAAAATTTAGGAGGAAGTTTCTCCATAAGAACCAACGTCCTCACAGTCAGCTGCCAAAATTTCCACATGAGAACCCTAGAAAGAGGACGTTGTTACATAAGAACCAGCATCCCCAAGAGTGGTGGATGTTGTTGCTGAAGAAAGTCCAGAAAAGGTTACTGCCACACAAGAACCAACACCCCCTGAAATAGCTTTAGATGTGCAGGGTGTCCAATGTGGCACATCAGGTGACAAGGTGTGGATTGATCCCCTTCAAAACTTCATTGACCTGGATTCTGACAAGGAGGAGCATCATGAAGAAGAAACCCTGAACCTTACAGTAGAAGTCTCAATTCTGAGGATGGAAGTAATAAAATGGAAGACCCAGGTGGAGGAATACCAAGAAGGGATAATTTACCTTATTGAGCATAAAAAGATTATTAGGAGACTGGAGGAGAAATGGGCAGAAGAACGTATGACCCAAATACTTTGAGAGGAAGAGCTACAAAGCAATTTAAGGGAGCTGAAAAAGTTCTAGTCTATGTAGAAGGAAAAAGAGCAGATGTATGCTCTCTCTCAAGAACTCCTGGGCACTAGGATACCTTCTTCTTCTTACCCTGTCTCCCTTTCTAAACAATTTGTTTGTTTTAAGTTGATAACTGTAAAATAAGGGAGGTCATTTGAGATAACGACCTCAGCAAAATTTTTGGAAACGTTTTTAAGAAGTAATTTTGAAGATCAAAATTTGTTGTGTGAATTATATTTGCATGAGATGACTTTCCCTCTGGACTGCCATTCAAATCCTTTCCCTTTTTCAGGGGATGTTCAGTTGAGGGCCTTTGCTTCTTTTGTGAGTAATCATGCTCAGTGGGAAGGGTCTTTTCAAACCTTTTCTCACAATGAAGCTCCCTCTAACCTATGGGTGCGAAGTGAGCCTGAAAATCCAGGTATTTTTATTGCTCGACAGAAGAGTTTTCTTTCATGCCCCATCCAAACTCGGCACATAATGGAACTGCAGGAGGGAGTTATTTCTACCTATACCAACCATATTTCTATACACCAACAAGCAGCGTTGGAAGGAAGCATAGATGTTAGGTTTCCTCTCTTTGTTAGGAACTCATGTCAATCCTTCTCTTTATCGTGTTAGTATATTGTTGTTGGATGCATATGCTTTGTAAGTCATCCCATAGTAATTGTTGATCCATATTTTGTGTTATTGTTGTTGGGCGTATATGCTTTGTAAGCTTCCTGTAGTATTTGTCGATCCATAGTTTATATTGGCCCATGGTTTTGACCCATAGTATTGGCGCCTATGGTTTTGGCCCATGGTTTTGACCCATAGTATTGGCACCTATTTTTAGTATATAAGTGTGTGTTGAGGCCAAGGAAGTCACGGTGAAGTTATTTTGTATTGAGCTTGCTCAAAGGAGGTTGCCCCCTCGAAGTGGCCTGTGATTAATATAAAAGTGATTTTGAGTTCTGCTGCTATATCATGTATTTTGATTACTTGTTTACTGCAGGGTCCTAACATCTGGTATCATAGCGCTTTCTTGGGCTCGTTGGGTGAAATTTATGCCAAAATTTTTTTCGCTTCTGTTGCAGGTTCGAATCTGGGAATAATCCCTATCCGCTTAACTGTGGGAAGTGCTTGGGCATAAGCCCTAAAACTCATTGTGAGGAGTACCACAGGAACCCCGAAGTAGCTGGCCCATTGAGAGGACCTGCCAGTGAAAAGGGTAATGACCCCTACCTGATTGACTAGTTCCCACCCGTGAGGTAAACCAAGAGCTGTCGTTTGTGTCCAAGCGGTTATCAGTTTTACCTGAGCTGTGAATTGAGGGGTACTGCCCCAATACGCAAGCCGTCAGACAGCATTGGTGGCCGAGTGAATCCCTTGAACCGATAGGAAGCCACACATACCTGGGGTCCATATCTATTTTCGGTTGCACAATCACAGATTTCCTCTATCCAAAACTATTGCTGGCCAGTTCCGCACCGTTGTAGATCCATTTGTTGCCGATCACTTCCACGCCGTTGCAGATTCCACTATTTTCGATCACTTTCGCGCCGTTGCAGATCCCACCGTCTCCTTGGTTTCAACTCTATTTTCCCTGAAACTTCACTGACACCTCTGCAATTTCATTCTACATATTTCATTCCTGAAGACCCTTTCCCCAATTCCACTTCTCAAAACCCAAAATCCCACATTTGTCTATTTTTAGGGTTTGCGATAACTCCTTCGATTTTCACCCAAATGCCTTCAAATTTTGCCACCGTATTCCTTTCCTCATTCTGC
>LPNX010477807.1:182257-194079 GCA_001517045.1 Pseudotsuga menziesii
GTAACATTGGTACATCAAGGCTCATGAAGAGCCAAAATGGCCTGATTTTTTCCAGCTCCTTTTGCAACGATTTGGTCCTAGTGCTTTTGATGACTTCATAGGAGCTCTCACTAAACTTCGCCAAATTGGCACTGTGAACGAGTATCAAGCTGAATTTGAGAAACTAGCTAATCACAATGAAGGATTACCGGATGACTTCTACCGGAGTTGTTTTATCAGTGGTCTAAAGGATGCAATTCGCTCTGAGGTCAAAATGTTCAGTCCCAACACAATGATGGAATCCCTGGGGTTGGCTAAGTTGGCAGAAGACAAGATGGAAGCCCAACAGTGCTACAAATCCTCTTTTGTTCCCTTCCAAAATATGGGTTCTCAATGACCTCCCATTCCGCCAGCTCCTCGCTCACCTCCAATCAAGCATTTGTCTGAAACAAAGATGCAGGCACGTAGAGAAAAAGGGCTTTGTTATAATTGTGATGAGAAATTCAGTCAGGGACATCGATGTGTTCAACAAAAGCTCTATCTCTTGGATGTGGATTCTCCACCTACCTCTGAAATTGGTGAAGAAGCTTCTGATACAATGGATGCTCCGGTTGGCACTTAGGAGCCGCCTACTAACCCTCCATCTTAGGATAACCGGCCCGAGATATCCCTCCATGCTTTAGCTGGAGTCACTGCCCCCCAAACAATGCGGGTACGTGGTTACTTCAAGAATATTCCTCTTACAATACTCATTGATTTTGGCAGCACTCATAATTTCATTAACCCTCGGATCGCCAAACAAGCTGATTGTTTTATCCATCCTTGCTCCAACTTTGAAGTCATGGTTTCCAATAGGGGCACCTTACCTTGCAAAGGGAAGTGTCGTAATGTGCGTATCTCTATGGGAGATTATAACCTCCGCTCTGACATGTTTTCCTTGACCTTAGGCGGATGTGATGTGGTTTTGGGTGCTCAATGGCTGCGCACACTTGGCCCCATATTATGGGATTTTGCTGAACTTTGGATGCAGTTCTGCCCCGATGGACACAAACACACATTGAAAGGATTACAACCCGGGTCTCTCAGCATCATCAGTTCACATCGCATGGAAAAACTCCTTAAGAAGAGTTCCCATGGTGTCATCGCTCAGCTCCATTCCATTCAAATGCAACCATCAGCGGCCCCCACTACTCCTTTGGATCTCCAACAAATTCTGGATCGATATACAGGTGTTTTTGCTGAACTAGTGGGACTTCCACCTTCACGATTAGAGGACCATCGTATTTAGCTCCTTCCTGGCAGCATTCCTCCCAACATCAGGCCCTATCGCTACCCATTTCACCAAAAAACAGAGATTGAACTCCTTGTTAGGGACTTATTGAAGCAAGGTATTATTCGCCGAAGCACAAGTTCCTTTTCCTCACCAGTTCTTCTTGTCTGCAAAAAATATGGGTCATGGTGCCTCTGCATTGACTTCCGAGCACTTAATCACTTCACCATCAAGGATAAGTTTCCAATTCCTATTGTTGATGAGCTTCTTGATGAGCTTCATGGTGCTTAATTTTTCTCCAAGTTGGATATTCGCTCTGGGTATCATCAAATTCGGGTTCATGAGGATGATATCCCTAAAACAGATTTCCGCACACATGATGGCCACTATGAGTTTTTGGTCATGCCCTTTGGTCTCACTAATGCTCCTTCCACATTCCATGCCTTGATGAATCAAATATTTCGACCCTATTTGCGGAAATTCATTTTGGTATTTTTTGATGATATCCTCATCTACAGTAAAACATGGGCTGAACATCTCCAGCATCTGGCTCTTGTAATGCACCTTTTCTCTGATCATCATCTCCATGCAAAAAGTCGAAATGTGTTTTTGGCCAAAAGGAGGTTGAGTATCTTGGGCATATTATCTCAGCACAAGGGGTTCATGTGGATTCTTCCAAAATCGCTGCCATGAACAATTGGCTGCCTCCTAAGACACTCAAGAGCCTTCATGGTTTTTTTGGGTTGACGGGCTACTACCGAAAGTTTGTCAAGGATTATGGGAAGATTGCAGCTCCATTAATTGCTCTAAAAAGGATGATTTTACATGGACACATGTTACTGAGTGTGCATTTGACAAGCTGAAACAAGCTATGTGTACTACACCTGTTCTAGCTATGCCCGATTTTTCCAAGCCCTTCACTATTGAGAGTGGTGCTTGCAGCAATGGACTTGGTGTTGTTCTCCTTCAAGATGAAGACCCCATTGCGTTCACCATCAAAGCCCTTTCCAGTAAGAATTTAGCTGCCTCTACATATGAGAAGGAAATGATGGCTAATTTGCATGCAGTACAAAAGTGTCTCCCTCTCGCTGAATGGTGGTACAATACTTCTTACCACACTGCCTCTAAAATGACTCCATATGAAGCAGTTTATGGTCAGGCACCGCCATTTCTTCTTCCTTACACCCCCAACAGTTCTCCAGTTTAGGCAGTTGACACGGTCCTTCGAAACCGCGATGAGGCTCTTCGCATTTTGCGCGAAAACCTTCACATGGCAAGAAATCGCATGAAGCAACAAGCTGATCAACACCGTTCTGAGCGCACTTTTGAAGTCGGTGATATGGTTTTTCTTCGTCTCCAGCCTTACAAGCAATCCTCACTAAAACTCAAAGGGTGTCATAAGCTCACTCCAAATTTCTATGGGCCATATAGGATTTTTTAGAATATTGGGTCTGTTGCTTATAAATTGGAACTTCCACCTTCTTCCCGCATTCATCTAGTATTTCATGTCTCTTGTCTGAAGAAAGTTCTTGGCACCAACATCAAAGGCCAAACTATTTTACCAGAACTGGATAATGAAGGATCCATCTTTTTGGAGCCAGAGGCTGTCCTCAATAAGTGCACTCATCAACTTCGCTCTCACTCTATCACAGAGGTCTTAATTCAATGGCACAGAATGTAGCCTGAGGATGCTACGTGGGAACCACTCCTTCAGATTCAGCGAAAATTTCCACATCTAAAGCTTTGAGAACAAAGCTTTTTCTAAGGGGGAGGGGATGTTAGGAACCCATGTCAATCCTTCTCTTTACCGTGTTAGTATATTATTGTTGGACGCATACGCTTTGTAAGTCATCCCATAGTAATTGTTGATCCATAGTTTGTGTTATTGTTGTTGGGTGCATATGCTTTGTAAGCCGCCTATAGTATTTGTTGATCCATAGTTTATATTGGCCCATGGTTTTGACCCATAGTATTGGCGCCTATGGTTTTGTCCCATGGTTTTGACCCATAGTATTGGCGCCTATTTTTAGTATATAAGTCTGTGTTGAGTCCAAGGAAGTCACGGTGAAGTTATTTTGTATTGATCTTGCTCAAAGGAGGTTTCCCCCTCGAAGTGGCCTACGATTAATATAAAAGCGATTTTGAGTTCTACTGCTATATCGTGTATTTTGATTACTTGTTTACTGTAGGGTCCTCACACTCTTACACTCAGGAGTAGAGACCCCTATTATTTTAGAAATTTTGAACAGGCTCTTTCTAAGGTCGAGGGTTATGTTGGAAGTATCAGGGAATGTGGGGCTAATTGGTTAGGCCTGAAATTTAAATTTCCCCTCATCTGGTGGCAAACAAAACCATATAGGATGGACTTCTCATTAACCAAGGTAGAGGAGCAACGATCCTGAAGATATTAGATTGCTCACAAAGGGTTCATATAAAAAGAAGGGACGTCTGAGTTCCCTTACAACTTCTCTTCTCTGCATGAACAGAGCAAAGTGCAAGATTCAGATTCGGAGCAATGGAGGTTGTTGCATGAGGACAATGCTACAGGATAGTTGGGGGAACATGTTGGGCCCAAAAATGGCCTCTTTTGACCACCCTTAATCACCTCTTCTTGTTCTACCCTACCGCATTGAGCATTCCAAATAAACGTTTTACCCCCCACTCTACTCTTCAAACCACCAAGGTATGATTGGCCATTGTTTTATTTTATTAATACTTATGATTGTGATAATTAAGGCTTCATATCTCTCGATGTGCTAACATATGATGGTTTATAAATGTATTTTGAGATGTATGGACTGCAGGAATATTGGGCTGAACATGTTACGAAAAGGATGGGCATTCATCTCTCAATTTGATCCCCATCCATCCTATCATTACCCAAGGGATGCGGTTCCAGTGCGATATCCCGGACAAAGCTATGCTAAGGTAGCTGTAACAGAATGCGTCAGACTTGGAGGTCAACAGTGTGTTGCTACTCGTGTATAGCTATAATCTGAAGATATCATCACTCCTGGGGTGATTAACAGTTTTCCTATATTTCCTATTTTTCATCCTGCCACATTTGTAACAGCTGTTGTCATTTAGGGCGCCTGAAGATCAGAGATCTTCATGGCTGCCCAATAATAGGATAGGATGTTATGATTTACATTGTATAAATACGGAGAACTGTTTCAAACTAGGGGTTGTTGAAGATATAATCAATTCATTGTATTAGCTGTGAGGAGGAATTGTGTAATCGATATGTCTTTTAATACAAGGAGTTACTTCTGATCTAAAGGTTTTTACGTGTGTTCATCCAGCATCTCTGTGTGAAGGCTAGGCCCTCCTTCCACATGGATCGCTAAGTTAAATTAGGAATTTTCAATTATTTTGTTGTGTGATGTTATGTTAATTTTATTTCTTCATAGGAAGCTGTAACAAGTGTGGATTTACAGTGTGTCGTGATTGCATCTCTTGGATACCTGTAGTTGCATGGTGTGACAGTCGATTAAGTAGGTAACTATTTCTTATGCAATTCATGTGGTAACTGTAACAACTCTATTCATCCTTACATATTTTAGTTGTTGTTTCCATGAATCTTTGTAGCTTGTCTCTTATTTTTATGATTACAGAATTTCATTCCTGTACTTCAATTTCATAGAACAACTGAACTCAATTTCTGTATTTCGAATTCCTAGATCAATATTCAATTTATATCTTTGGATTCTTAGGATAATCAGATTAGATAGTTGAGTTAATCATTAAGAGGTTTGAACAAAATTTCCCTTTATCTGCAACTGTAATATAGATGTGACTTTTATCTTTCCATTCTTAGATCAAAAACAACAAAAGGTAATTGTAATTGCATTCCTTATAAGGTAACTAAATTAATGAGATTCTTGGGATACGCATAGCCGAACAGAGGATAGGATTGTTCAATTACAGTAATTTCATGTTTAAGCATATACTTTTCATGTTATCCTTGAAATACAAGACTTTCCTGGGTTGACAATAAATATTGTACACTCTGAATGTTAATTGTAATTCACTTGAATATTGGGTGCTCAACAAAAATATTCATTCACACATACATTATTGGACAGGAAAAGATATTTCTATTAATATAAAATCAGATATTACAATGAATACAATCTTTATCGACACATTTGCAAATCGGAGAAACGAAATCCCCCACTTGGGCCTCCACCACCTCAACCCTCCATCTCTCCATAGAAATCTCACAAGCAAAAGGAAAGCCTGGGAAGAACACTAAAGTGCTCCAAGGGACAAAGGGATGTAGAATCAAGCATAAGTTTCGGCAACAATGGACTATAGTTTCTTTGCTCTCAATTCTCTTATGCCTTCAATGTATTCAAAGGGTTGCTTATATAGCTTTTCAATGGGGTAATGAAAGGTAAAATCCGAGTGATCTCAAGGCATATGGAAGGCCAGGAGACAACTGAGTCGGATGCATGTCAAGGAAAACTCCAAAATGATACAAAATATGACATAAGTGGTCATCGCCATGTACAATATACATAGATCAGAATCTCCATGATGAATATGTACAAAGAATCATGATCTCCATAATAGCTGGAAATGTCAGACACACACTGGAATCAAGTCACGAGAGAAAAAATCTCATGAACACTGGCATGATCAAGGAGGTAGCATATAAGAGATGCCACCAATCTAAAAGGTCTTGTAAACAAACCACTACGAGTACAAGTCCTACTATGTGAATAGAGGTGTCGAGGTTGAACATAGTAGTCCATCCTCTGATTACTGGTCATTGATGTATACCATTAACAGACGCGAGATCACCCACCGATAATGATAATGGGAATCAAGGTACTAGAGTGCAAACTAACAAGTGTGAATAGGTTTGTTGAGGTCGAACACTTGAGAGGATCCATCGATCAGGGGACATTGATGTATTCCCAAAAAATGTCGATGGCGAGAGAACCTACCACTGATGACTGGAAGTCTCAAGGCACTAAAAAATGACTCTAGATTCCAATCCAAGAATAAATGATCTGAAGTCAATGGGATGAAATATATTGGAAGGAGGGTATTAAGGCATCCCCCATCATCCAATATGAGGTACTCAGCAAAGCTATATAATGTGGAAGGGATCGATCATAAGGTGCACGAACCAGTAACTGTACTGGGAATGGCCGACATGCAAAGTCAAGATAACTAAGGAATGGTCGACTCAGTTTTCAACTTCCTTCAAACAAGAGCATAACAGTGAATGGTGACTGAATAAAGGAAGCATAGACTTGATATACAAAACTGGGACATATCTACGATATAGGAGGCATCGAGAGAGGCTCCATGGGGACTGGAAGCTTAACTAGTCAGTGGAGATAAACTCAGATAAATGAGTATAGCTCCTAAAGTCAAACTATAAACCCAACTAGCGGATGTGATATACAGTGCTATGCTCGAAGGCGACACAACTCGACAGCTACCAAAGATAACATCTTTCCTTATCCAGCTTTTTGGTTTTTTTAATTTTTTTTGGACTTTTTCAAATATTTAAAAATCTTGAAAAAGAATAAAACTGCTTTATAGGTATAGGCTAGGAGGAGACAAGTGTCATAATGGGCAAACAAACTAGTTCCAAGTAGTGGAACATACCTATGCTCAATGCAAGGATACATGTGTAGGATAGAAACACTCGAGGGAAAGTCCCCTCCTGATAAAAATAGGGAATCAAGATGCAAAGGATATATAAAATGGCTCTGCAATGCTAGACATGAGACAAGCTCAGGCAATATAGCTGAAACTCAATGTCAAGGAAGCCGACGCAAGGCTCAATAAGGCAGGAAAAGCTCATGATAATGCAATTACAACTTGACATAAGGGAGTCCTGAGGGAAATAGGCCAGCAAAATATCAAGATTAGTATGAGGCTCTTGCAAAATGCCATGGAAATACTATACAATGGACTCCCACATCCTAAGGGACAAAATGTTAGCATGGGAACCAAATGCAAATAAGGTGCTAACTAGGGTACCCATGTAAGCTCAAGCTCTACCATTCACATAATGCCACTTCTAAAACAACAAGGTTCCATGACATAACAGAATGGGTTCGTACCTAAGGCTATAACGAAATGGTCATAAGGTCATGCAAAATGCAATTGGAGGTGATCCTAGCCTATATGTCAGTTTAAACATCATACCTATAATGGGCACGAATGGGTCAAAGTAACGGTCGAAACAACGCTCAAAATGGTCTTCTACATCATAAATTAGTCCAAAAAAGATCCAAAAGGATTAGAAACAGTCCAAACTATAGAAAAGGGGGTAAAAGTTTTCAAAAATTTGAAAAAATTCTATAAATAGTAAAAAAATTCAAAACATTATATAAGATTTGAAATTTTTACCCAATTGAGCTCAGAATTTCAACAGTGAATTCCGGGAGATCTAGTCGGCGGAATCCACTACCGTTTTTTCCAGGTACTTACACATGCTTTACTCTTTCATTTTGATGCAGATTTTATCAATTTCCATGGTGTATTTAGGATTCTAGTCCCATCTTAAATGCGTGCCTTGGATCACATGAAAATCTAGGGCTTTTTCAGATATAGGGATAGATATACGCAGAAAATGCCCTCAAAGTTGCGTACATATGTGGTTGTTTAGCAAACAGTCACGTATGCAGCCGCGCTCAATCATTTTTAAGTATTCTAATGGATCAAACTCAAATTTTATGTGCAGGATGGTTCTAGAATGGAGAGAACGTGAGCACAGTGATGTAGAAGGGGTAGTAAGGGTAGATCTAATGGCTCAACAAGCTTTGTGGTCATGCAGGCTCTACAAGTTTTGCTGTCTTGGTGGTACATAGGCCAAACCTAGACTGCTGCAGATGCTAGTAGACTACTGGGATCTAGACTCAGAGTCGTTCTAGATAGATGACATATCCCTCACCATAGAAGTGGAGGTCATATACTTTATTATTAGAATTTATCGACGGGGGGAGGTGGTGAACCTACGCTCTCACGGGCCTAGAGGTGGCCTGACTATAGATGAGTACATTGTGGTGTACTGCTACCCAAACACAGAGAAGGTGGGGAGTCAGATCCTAATTATATCCATACAGGTGCTAGGACCAAAGGCCATTCTACTGACACTGGGTAGGAAAGCAGGGCTAGCCTCACCCCACCAAGCCTCACGAACATTGATGTTCTATGCCGTGGAGTGCATGAGGCCCATAGTTTATGACTGGAGTATGTCATTGTTGAGCAACATGAAACAACAGCTCAGTGACTGCAATATTGACAGGGTGCAAAACTTCGGTTTCAGCAGCATACTGAGCACATTATTCTTCAAGCGTGTTCTAGGATTGAGCCCTAGAGTTGACGTTCCTATACACGGTGTTTGAGATCCATCCCAACGACGTTGGGTGGATACGATGCATAGACTGGGTGGAGGTAGGGTGTCCAACCCCTATCTAGCTGATTTCTTTCCATGGTGGCGATGACAGATAGTTGCCATCAATGACTACCCATATACGGGGATAGATTTCCAAGGAGACCCAGACATGCCACTACCACTAGGATCGACATACGGTGACATTGGTAAAGAATCTTGACCCTATTTTTAAAATTTTTGAGTTATTTAATTTTTTTGTGTTTTTTTATTATGTGGAATCAAAAGACATGTTTTTGGGTGATAATACATAGTGACATCTACCATATGCATGTAGATGTGGGACCATGGAAAGATGAAGGCTTCCCTTGTCAGAGACATAGGGGAAGAGGAGACAATGTCACAAGTTTGGATGTAGAGCGGACGTTGAAAAACATTCATACCAACTTCATGATACTAACACATAGAGTACCCATGGCAGAAGTTGAGGACTTTCTTGAGGCCATGAAGCGCTAGGTGGTGGGTGTACCACAAGCATCTGTGCAACTATTTCGATGGCTAGCTAGAGCCATGGTGACATTCCATGATCACAACCCCCCTCCTCCTCTACAAGCTTAGATACCTGGGAGTGATATGTTTTGTACTACCGTTTATTATATTTTGGTGGCTCGAGAGCCCCAGTTTTGTATTATGACACTATGTATTACCACATTTTGGATGTTTATAAAAACTTTTATGATGATCGATTTATTTATTTACATGTGTAAAAATTTATGTTTGTGATGAGGTTATTGTGTATGAAACAAATGCAAATCTAACACGTAGTTAGCATATGAGTCAGCAAATTGATTATTAATTCTTGGAACATGTATGTATGTTATATTGTCAAATTTCCATTCTAACAATCTCACACGTAAGAATATTCTTAATAATGTCAGATCTCTAACATGGTACAAACCATTAAGCTATGACACTACTAACTCTGAATCAAGTCGTACCTCAAGAGAGAGAACACCATGTGAAATGTCATCCTGTAGAAGCTCAATAAGAACACTATCCTTAGCAACATTGTTTGAAGAGATCCATAAACATACGCCTCTTGAAGACAACACCTGACCCATAGGAGTATAAATCACCCAAGCAACAGAAGCTGAGTGTTGAGTGTGACGGCTCGCACCATCCATGAATCCTATGAAGGTGGAAGATTCCATTGACATCTGCCAAAAGAAACGGTTACTAATCACAAATTCGATCACCATAAGAAAAAAACCAACCTATGCAAAACTATACAATAATATACAATAACTAGCCTTAGCTGAAAATCATGCATAGTACTTTTTAAGATAGAGCCTATTTATATGCTTCACCAAGGCCGTTCCCTCATAATCCACTAACTCATAAGTGCCCTTCTCTTTATTCCTTCCAGGTTGCTAGTTACCCTTCTGGTCCGACGATTGCACTGAAAGCACACTTGCCATTTGGGTGGGTTGAGATGAATCTGTGGCTTATGTTGAAGCAGATTGGTTGATTGACAATTAACTGGCCTATTTCATAACCGAATCCGTAGGTTTAGCACTCGCACAGCCAACAATGCCATTGGCATGTGGTCCAGGTTTAAATTTGGGGTCGAAACTAGAACATGGAGCATTGTGAATGATCTCATATAACAAACAGGATTGAGCATAGATCAAATCCAGTACCTGGGCCCTAAAAATGGCTTGTTCCTCATTTTGCACTCTGGATGTAGAAACATCCTTCGCTATATAAGGAAATAACGACTTAAGGAACTATTCGAGGAGGAATTTCAGTGGTATAAAGGCTTTAATCAACCTCTTTCATCTACACCACTCTTGGATATGATCCGAGATATGTGTGGCTTTATCTTGCTGAAATGTCAACAAGAGTTCCCTACCAACATCATAATGCATTGGTAGCTGGAAGTGGTTAAGAAAAGTCATTTCTAGGTCATCGAACAAAGCAAATGCCCACTTAGGTAATTCTATATACCATTTCATGGCTGGCCTTGTAAGGGTACGTTGAAACAACCTTAAATAGATTGAATCTTTGTGTAAGGAATTTGAAGAGCACCATAGGTGAAACATTGTAACATGCTCGCTCGAATCCTCTCCAGGTTTTCCCTCGAATTTGGGTATGTCCGAGGGAAGCTTAGTAGGGACAACCGTCCAAGTTGGGTCATGAGATACAGGATTGTTCATCAATATCGACAAGTCAGGAAGATTTAGCGTTGCGAGGAAATGGAGCCTAGGATGAGCAGGTCAGTGCATCGCTCCCTGATAGTTTTGATTTGCATAGGTGTGATTACCATAACCTCCATGGCCTTGACCATAGTGCCCTCCTTTTGTTTGACCTATGTAGGGTGGCATGGAAGCACCATAATGTGGTGTACCTTGACTATGTGGGGTTACTAAGACACAATTAGGAGGGTAATTGGGTTGTTGATATGTATACCCATAAGGTGAATAACCCTTTCCATACTGTATCCCATAAAAAGGTCCGTAAGTCATCCCATGAGATGTCCCATGAGACACTCCGTAAGTAGGAATATATGCTCTAGAATTAGGAATATACACTTTAGAAGTAGGAATATATGCTCCAGAAGTAGTAACATGACCTCTAGAATGTTATACAGCTGATTGGCACCTCTCCGTCCGAGTGCTGACATCCCTCAGGTCGGCACACAAAAGGACACTTATGGATTGAGGTTTGCCCAGTTTCATTATACCTTGGTTGATGATGAAATACATTCCCTATATGCTCAGCTGGTTACTTTGCTATTTTTGAGATTTGGAGTGCATGCGCGACTTTCCCTATTGGCATGTCGTGCATATGCGCGAGTGTTATGTCCAGCAAGTCGCGCATAGATCTATGCGCGGGTTGCCCTTATACAAAGTCGCGCATGATGCGCGGGTTTCCTTACTACAGACCCGCGCATATCTCCCTCAAAATTAATTTTTAAAAACACGCGTTAATGGGAGATTAGTTGTTTCATTTACCTTAATCCCATTAATTGCTGCAACCTCCCTAACCTTCGAGAACTGCCTCATTTCCTTCAGATAAATAGAGGCCTTGGGGAGGGGTTTGAGATATATACTTGGAGAGCAAAGTTATGCTAGTGGATTTTATACAGAACCTTTGGAGCAGAGAAACTCAGAGTCCTTTGGTGACAGAGGAGTCCCTTGTTCAGACATTGGG
>LPNX010477821.1:9555-103132 GCA_001517045.1 Pseudotsuga menziesii
TTGAGTCGAGTTGCACTACGACTCATTTGGTACCTCCAAAGTGCTCGTTTCACGCATGCACCTGCACCATCATGTTCACCCTTTCCGTGCCCTATTTCAAAAAAGCTTCAGGTGTGTCAAATTCCCGTCTCTTTGTGAAGGCCACTAAACCAATAAAAGGAGTGTGCCGATTTGAACTACCTCACACACCCATCTAACCAAATCCAGTGTTCTGTAAATGACACCCCTATATTTTTGAATGAATCATAAATCAACCCAAAGCAGTGTTTAACAAACAACCTGTCGTGCTCACGATCATCACGGACATAAAAATGGTATTCCTTGATCACATTGCGTGACTAAGGAGTGTTATCCCTACCATCAATGCTCACCTAAGCATGTCTATACAATACATGTATGAAGATGGACACCTAATCTGAGTGATAATACTCACTTTGTATCTCTCTCTGAGGAGAAAATGTGTAATTCTCAGCAAAGTCTACCACCGATAGGATTGTGCCTGGCTCAAAACCCTCACGAGAATTCCTAAATTCTAAAGCTTGCCACCTAGACCTGTGGGAGTGTTTAATGTATTTGTAAATCTGACTTTGAAACTTGTCCATGAAGTTTGAAATAGGAATATCATCCTCGAGCAAGTTGATCATCTTAGATGGAACATGTGAAGAAGACGATGGATTCATAGAGACATACTCATATCTCTTCCACTTAACTGTGATATCTGACAATCCATGGTGTGTTGGATCGATAGGAAACTTCCTATGGAACAACGCCAAATCACCACATTCATGGCATTTTCTCCCATCTACACATTTTCAGGATTCCTATTACATAGTATCATAGAAATAAAATCCCACACTATGGTGAGGAGCTGGTTCACCATCCCAATGTTTTTTGCAAAAATCCACAAATTTGTTGTAGTATAACTGTAATTCAATGTGGTATCGACATCAACAAGTGTCCCGAATCGTATTCGGCCTAATATACCATAGTTTCAACTTACTGTACATGATAAATGAGATCTAGACATTGGGATTTGATTCTTTGAATTCCTCGAACAAAGCAACTCCTGTCATCTCCATAACATGCTTGCAATGCTCCGTATAAATTCCTTTTCTAGAACGTTGTCATTGTTTTCGATCTGGTATAGCACGAGAATGGTTGTCCCAATATTCTATCACCTTCTCTCTGATGCCCTCTTCCATCCCGTCTTTATATGCTTCTATGCATATAAGAGACCAACAAGCAACTTCATCGTTTTCATCTATCTTTAACCTGAATTTAATGTATTTGTGTAGTGTTTTTCTTGAAACGTGGAGCAACTTTGGCATTGCTGCGACCATTCGATTTATTGAGGTGCTTCATGCCACTATAGCCGTTGTAATTTCCCTACGAGCAATGTTGATATCAGTTTTTCTTGACTTTCCAAATGTAGATAGCACAGTTGTTACATTTTATGTTACATTCTCACATGCATTTTTAATTTTAACATCCTTAAAACCTAACAACTTTGTGGCACGTTTCAATTTTTTGTGTTATATCAATCCATGTAGGATTTGAGCTTGTGTAATCACTCATTGTTGTTCAAAGTACAACTTGAATATGTTACTAACATGCTCTCTGATTGTCCGATCAGGTGTCGGGTTCCCGAACTCTTCTTGAGTGGCATCATCCAACCCTATTAAACAATTAACAACTATTCCAATGTCATTGAAGCGCCCAATTACTCTTGAGAAATCAGAGGGTGCATGATCCTATGATGGCTGGCCAGGATCTAGCAATAAATACATACAAGCTCAAGAATAACACTTTATTTTACTTATCATATTGTCATTGTTAGTTAAAAAATTAGCAAATAAATTATACAAGCTTGAATAACATTTTATTTTAAGTTTATCATATTGCCATTATTTGTTAACAAATTAACAAATAAATACAAGCTTGAATAAAATTTTATTTTACTTATCATATTGTCATTGCCTGTTAAAAAAATAGCAAATATTTATACAAGCTTGAATATTCTCTAAATGTATTGATTTTCATATCTTTACAATGATCTCTTACATCTCATATTCAAGGCTAATGAATTCTTGAATTTGTCATAGTTGTTGATTTTCTTTGAGATCATCATTGTCATCAATGCTTAAAGCCATATGATTCCTAGTCATTTGTACATGATTGTAATGTAATGTAATTATTAGCATTATCATAATGTATTGTAATTGTAACTGTAATGTGATTGCAATGTGATTGTGATTGTAAGGCTAATGAATTCTTGAATTTGTCATAGTTGTTTATTTTATTTGATATCATACTTGTCATCAATGCTTAAAGCCATATGATTCTTAGTCATTTGTACATGATTGTAATGTGATGCAATTGTAATTGTTTAATTCTAATGTGATTGTAATTGTAATTCTAATGTAATTGTAATGTAATTATCATCATTATCATAATGTAATGTAATTGTAATTTGAACACTATGAAAATGAATATATGAATATGAAATTAAAATCATATTAAAATCGATGAAATGAGAGATAGGTCTATAGAAAGGATGAGGAAAATAAGTGCAATGTTAAGAGGAGAAGATGCAAGTCAACCTATGATGGTGCAATCAACTCCCATTGAGAACAATATTTGTAATTTTTAACCCAAAAATTATATATATGTCAAGCTATATTATCAAATTATAATTCATTTACATGTGAGGCTATATCATCAAATTATAAAATTCATTTGTATGTAAGTTATGTGAGGCTAATGGATATATGCATATTCATTTAGAACTCGATACTATGCTAGAATATTATGCACTATAATTATATATATTCATCAACCATTCTCTAATTTCATTGGACAACTAGAACTACTCATACTATAATACACTTACTTTGTATATATGTAATTTAGTGTAGTGGTTAAACATTTTTTTCAATTCTTTGACAACACATACCATTCTTTCACATGTATATAAGTGGTTTTAGAAGGTTGTATATATACATGCACATACAATGTATATAAGTTTATGAATTAATTAAAAAATTATAATTAATGCCAAAGATTTTCCTTGGATCAGCCTTAGCTGAAAAGACTGAAATTGAGGCTGGTGCTTCACCTCCTTTCTACATCACCCTGATAGTCCATGAACAAATGATTCACAATTGCTTGTTAGATTTGGGAGCCTCACACAATTTAATGCCAAAAGCTGTTATGGAAGCTTTAGGTCTAAGCATCACCAAACCCTATCATGATCTGTATGCATTTTATTCCCGAGCAATGAAGTGTTTAGGTGTAATAAAGGACATGGTTGTCAGTTTGGCTCAGTTATCCATGAAAAGTGTGATCATGGATGTAGTGGTAGCTGATATTACTCCTAAGTTTGGTTTGCTTCTATCAAGGTCTTGGGCAAAGAAGGTTGGTGGGACCTTACAAATGGATCTATCATATGCTACTATTCCTGTCTTTGGAGGAGAAAATAGAAGGTTGTACAGAGAACTTCAGTTTGCCTACATTGTGACAGACGACAAGAAACCTACCAATCACCCACTATATGCTGTTGATGAAGACCTGGGTACTTGCATGTTACATTTCAGTGAGGAGAACAATACTACTGGTTTGTTACAGGTTGAAAAAGAACAGCCAGTAAAATGCAGCAGAGAACAGGAGGATGAGCTGTGGCAATTGTATTTTGATGGTTCCCGTTGTAGGGAAGGTGCAGGTGCGGGGGTTCTTCTCATATCCCCTAGAGGTGAAACAGTAAAGCTCATGTACAAATTGGAGTTTATTACTACAAGCAACACTGCTGAGTATGAAGCTTTGCTGTTAGGATTAAAAGCTGCTAAAGATTTGGGCAGTCAGCAGATTGCTGCATTTGGTGACTCCGAATTAGTTGTTCAACAGGTGAAGAGCAACTATCAAGTGAAGCAGGGTTTGCTGAAAGTCTATTGGAATGAGGTATGGGATATGCTTGAAAATTATTTTGTAGCATTTAATATTACCCATATTCCAAGAGACCATAATTATACTAAAGATTCATTGGCCTTGCCTGCCACACACTTCAGAATCCCGAAGACCATTCAATTGAGATATCCCATTGAGGTAAGGTACAGACCATCTGTACCTAATAATGTAAAGAAGTGGAGAATATTTGAAGATGACATAGAGATTAAAAGGTTTTTAGAGCTCACACATGAGTTTTCTAATTCCTTGATTGATCAAGAGGAAGATGAAGGGGATGAAGAGGCGGAAGAGATTGCTGAAAATGAAATAGCTGGACACAAAATCATTGAATTAAAGAGCAATTTCATCCCAAACGTTTTGGTACCTTTGGAAAGGATTTTTTCAAAAGATGATACATTCTTGAAACCTGTTGTACAGTCCTCAAAAGATAATGTAGTAGACTGCAATATTGGCTCAGCAGAACATCCTATAATGGTCAAAATTTCTAAAGCACTTACAGCTGAACAAAGAAACAGGTATGTCAAACTGTTAAAAGAGCATGTAGATGTTTTTGCATGGTCTTATGAGGAATTGAGAACTTATGACACAGGAATCATACAACATAAAGTTCCTTTAAAACCAAATGTCAAACATTTTCATCAGAAATTAAGGAGGATTAACCCATCTTTGTTTCTTGTTATTGAAAAAGAAGTGAAGAAGCTGTTGGATGCCAAGATCATAGTGCCTCTCAAGTATTCTTCATGGGTGACTAATCTAGTTCCTGTTAGAAAAAAAAATGGAGAAATCAGGTTGTGTGTTGACTTCAGAAATCTGAACAGATCTTCATTAAAAGATAACTATCATTTGCCTAAAATTGAGTAGATATTGCAGAAAGTTATTGGGGCACAAAGGATCTCAATGGTTGATGGTTTCTCAGGGTACAATCAGATCTCTATGCATCTTGATGATAAGGAGAAGACAACCTTTACAAATCCTTTGGGAACTTTTATGTATGATAAGATGCCCTTTGGGTTAATGAATGCTGGAGCAACCTTCCAGAGGGATATGGATATTGCTTTTGTTGGAGAAAAGGACCAGTTTGTGGTAATCTACTTGGATGATATTATTGTCTTCTCACAGTCAGATGATGAACATTTAAAGCATTTGAAGCAAACTTTCCTAAAATGTAGAAAATTTGGCTTGTCTTTAAATCCAAAGAAGTCCCACTTTGCTGTACAGGAAGGTAAACTGCTTGGTCATTTAGTGTCTGCTGATGGCATAAGAATTGATCCTGAAAGGGAAAAGGCTATATTGAAGATAAGTTTACAGAGGAGTAAAAATGATGTTCAATCATTCATTGGTAAAATCAATTTTCTGCGGTGGTTTATTCCAAACTTTGCTGAGACTATCAAACATATCACTGTCATGCCGAAAAGGGATCAGGAAGTTAGGTGGACCACTGAGGAAAAGAATGCATTTGAGAAAATAAAGGTGGCTCTTACTGAAGCTCTTGTATTAGTAAGCCCAGATTTTACCAGAGAATTTCTTACATTTTCATTTGCATCAGATGATACAATAACAACTATTCTGTTGCAGAAGAATAAGGAAGCGCTGGAGCAGCCTATTGCATTTTTCAGCAAAACTCTCAGGGATTCTGAACTTAAATACAGTATTTTAGAAAAGCGGGCCTATGCTTTGGTAAAAGCTCGAAATTTTTTCAGAATCTATGTTCTGCATTCTAAAGTAATTTCATTTGTGCCTAATGCTGTTGTAAAAGATGTTTTAACACAGCCTGATAGTGAAGGGAAAAGAGGCAGGTGGATTGCTAAAATCATGGAGTATGATGCAGAGATTAGGCCTACCAAACTTGTCAAGGGACAAGGTTTAGCCAAGCTGCTGGCTGAATCAAATTGTCAGGCTCTGGGATTGCATGTCATGGCTGAATAATTAGCTTAGGAAGAGGATCAAGCAATAATGGAAAAAGAGAATATCATGGACTATTATTCATCATCAACATGGTATGCATACATTGTTTATTTTCTGTTATTTTTGCAATGTCCTGAGCATTTAGATAGGAAAGCAGCTAGATCCTTAAAGCTTAAAGCTACTAAGTATTGTCTAGTAGAAGAGCAGTTGTTCTGGAAGGACCTAGGTGGTATTCTACTCAGATGTTTGGACAAATCTGAAATTGAAGGAGTGATTTCTGAATCTCATGAGGGTGCTTGTGGAGGGCATAAGTACTCGAAGACAACATCATATAGGATTTTAAGAGCTAGATTTTATTGGCCCTCTTTGTTTGCAGATGTTTATCAACAGGTAAGAGACTGTATTCCTTGTCAGAAGTTTGCTGGCAAACAAAAATTGTTGTCATTGCCCTTGAAACCTATTGCAGTAAGCGCTCCATTCCAACAATGGGGTCTGGATTTTATTGGAGAAATAAATCCAGCTTCATCAGGACAACATAGGTGGATTCTAACTGCAATAGACTTCTTTACTAAATGGGTGGAAGCCATCCCTACAAAAAATGCCACAGATAAAGTAATCATGGAATTTATTGAGGAGAATATCCTTAGTAGGTTTGGCTGTCCTCAGAAATTAGTAACAGATAATGCAAAGGCTTTCAAGTCCAAGGCAATGGAATCCTTCTGTGAAAAGAATGGTATTTTATTGAAGCACTCAACTCCTTACTATCCCCATGGTAATGGTTTGGCTGAATCCTCTAATAAGAACATCATTCAGAGTATCAAGAAGTTGCTCAAGCATAACAAGAGATCATGGGATTCAATGCTGAAATATGCATTATGGGCTGAAAGGATAACAGTCAAACTAGCAATTGGAACTTCTCCTTTCTAGTTAGTTTATGGTACAGATGCAGTTTTTCCTGTTCAATTGGGAATCCCAGTGATGAACTTTCTCCAGAATTCCCAGGAAGAGCCAAATGATATGCAGAGAAGGATTTATGAGATGATAGAGTTGCAGCAGAACAGCGAAAAGGTGGATGAAAAGGCACAGTTGTACAGATTGAAGATCAAAGGAAGATTTGACAGGAACATCAAAGGAAACACTTTCTTAGTTGGTGACATGGTTTTGAGGTGGGAAGCAAGGAAAGAGCAAAAAGGTAAGCATGGTAATTTGAAAACCTCTGGTTTGGCCCTTTCCTAGTGTGTAAGATTTTGGAGAATAACACTTTTGTCCTGCAGTCTTTGGAAGGTGAGGAATTGTCTAGTCCAGTCAATGGACGATTCCTCAAGCATTTTTACAGTCTTTGAGGAGATTTTCACTTTTCATTGTATATACCGGTGTGAGTGAAGCATAATAAGGACTCCATAACCCAATGGAAATTTTGCGGACTAGTAGGTAGCAGAAGAGAAGGCACTGGTCTACAGGTTCTTGAAGCCTCACAGGGAGGACTTCATCCCGCAGCTGGAGCAAGATGTTAAGTCATGAACTTGTTTCCTTTAATTTTCTTTTTTGATTGTCATTTTTATTCTAAGTTTGCTTATTTGCTTGAGTTTGTTCTTTTCCTTACTTTGGAAAATTTTTGGTTTTTAGTGAAATTTTCAAGTTTTGCCTTTAGGTTCTTATTAGGTTTGTTTCCTTAGGTCTTGAAGGGTGTTATAGGACATTATGTTGAATAATTGGCTCACAAATAGCATCATGATCGAAGTTTAACATTTAAAACCTCATTCAAATTGGAAATAATGACTAAAAAGCGCCAAAATTGGTTTTAAATTATTCTTGTAGCGCAACTGCCAAAAGTTTACACAACAATGCTACAAGAATATCGCGCGCGCCGAAATCGCCGGTTTTTAAGCAGATTTCTCTCACGATTTCGGATTTTAGATGACTAATCGCATGCTTAAAGGCTTTTGATACGTGTTTCCCCAGTAAATGATCATGTAAACAGGTGCGTTTTACAGCATGAAGGAGATCGTGGCGAATCATTAGTTAGAGTTGAGTGAATTGTGACAGGTAGACCAAAGAGCCGAAATTGATGTGGAAGGAGTTCTCCATACATGCATTCCGAAACTGGAGACTAAGTGGAGCGAGGACATTTGCCCAAAATCTAGAAGTTTCAGTTACAAAGGAGATTTAGGGCTTTTACAGTTACAGAGAAGTTTTAGGGCTTCCTCTTCGCGCCGGCTGGAAGCAAATTGGAGACCTGAAGACACTTGTACAGTTTAATCTGACAATCAGACAGCTCAAGGATTGATTTTAAGCGTCTGCAACAAGACAGGGATAAGGTATTCCACGTTAACCTGATAGTGGCAGCTAAATTGGGGGTTTCTTCTTTAAAGCTTGTTATGATAAAATTGATTTGGGAAAGTTGTAATTTATGCTGTTAACAAGCCCCCTACAATTAGATATCAATCTAAAAGGGTTTTGGAATGCTTTGGCAAGGGATAAGTTGAAAAATAGCAGTTTCATTGAACAATTACCCTGTCAAGACCTGAAAATGTGGTGAGGTGAAGCTCTGTTCAGTTTGTGGCGACCAGGGTTTCAAAGATTTACTGGTTACTTGTAACCAATGCAATAAGTGAGTTGAGCAGATCAATTTCCTGAAGACCTAGTCTGATTAGGTGCCAAAAGCTGACTGGTTTTGGTGTTAAATATAAGTTGGAGCAGAAAGCTAGCAGATATCATATTGTCCTCATATCTTTTCATCCATTAGTTAAACATTCACAAGTTGATTTAAGAAGCAGGATTTTGAGAGCTCTAATGCAAAGTCCTTTTTGCAAATAGATAGCTCATAAGTGACATTAAAAAGAGCTAAGTGTACTTTTTGAGCAGATCCATAACACACAGAAATTTTCATACATTCTAGAGATGGTATAGTATCACAATGAATATCTGGGATGGTAGTTTTTGTCAGCAGCAGTTTTATTGAAGAGTTTGTGGCACCCTGCTGACCTATATTACTCAAGCCTGATGCAAAGCTTGTCCTGCATTGAAAACAAAAACAGACTGTTAAAATAATCAAGAGAAAACAATCAAGGAGAATCGAAGCAAGCTGACTATCAAAACCCTAGAAGCTTGAGGAGAAAAAAGGAGCTGTTAGGTCATTCAGAGGGATTTAAAATTACACAGGTTTTCAGTCATTGAGAATAGATGGGAAAAAGTGGCAAGACAAATAGGGATGAGCCCACAGATCTGAAATGGATTGACCAATTTCCAGGTTGTTCAGAGCTTTTTCAAAATGCTAGTTGGTTGGATTTCTTCAAGAAGATCGATGCCTATAATACTGAGGTCTCTTATAAATTTGCCCAATGTATAACTAGGACATGGTAGTATTTTATACTCTAAAGTTTAAACTGACTGTGGAGCTAGTTGCTGAAGCTATAGGAGTTAGAAATGAAGGTGAAATATGGTTCAAAAAGTTGCCTTTCAACTTTAATGCTCAGAGGTACCTTTTACTTGGCATTACTCCAGATTGGAGAAAAGGAATACTAATCCAAAATTTCAGAGAAGAATGGGTGGAGCCCATTAAAGTCTTACAAAGCTATATCAACTGTGAGGGGAGATATGCCTATATCTTCAAATATCATTTTAGATTCTTACAGCATCTGGTTGGTGAATCCAGAATGAGTCTTCCTTTCTTTTTGTTTAAAAGTTTGCAGAAGATGTCAAGCAGGGTTAAGAGACATTGGGATCACACCACATAGTCTATTTTCCATCATGGTTTGATCAAATTGATTATCACTGCTTCCCTACAAAGAGAAGGAAAGACATGGGATTATTTTCTTTTCTGGTCTAGTTTCCAAATTAAGCAGGAACAACAGCCAGCCAAGAAACATGTGGACAAGGGGAAAACCCTAGTTAGGAAACTAGGTCAGAAAATCAAAACTGAAGATAAAAAAGAAGTTAAGCTTGAAGAAGCACCTGAGCCCTCAAAGGGAAACTATGAACCTCAACAGTCTTCAGCTGACCGTAAGGGCAAAGGTTTGCTGATTACAAAAAAGGAAGTGCAGCCTGTGAAATATATGGCACCAGCAGAAACTTTCAGAGAGGAGAAAACTGTTGTCACAGAGAAGATTGCTGTAAAGGAAGAAAACATTCAGGCCCAGTAAAGAAGCCCAATCACTATTTTATCAGAGGATGAGGGATATCTGTTAGAAGAAGATGACTTCATGGTCAAAATTGAAACTAGGGATGGAATGCATGAAGAATTCTGCGGTCAAGAAGATAAAACAGTCAAACCTAAGAAAAAGAAGACCAAAGTTAAAGCTGTGGAGTTAGCTACAGTTAGACATCAAGGAAGAACTTTGAAGATGCTGGGAGAGTTGGCCCCAGGATGGAGACCTAAAACCAGGCCTAAAAATAAGTTAAGGCTGAATATGAAAAAGCTTTTAAACCCTAGGTTAAATACAAAAGAAGTGATTGTGCTCGATGGCGATTCTTCAGATGAAAGGCCATTGAAAACAGTAAAAGAGTCCATCCTCACTGACACAAAGCTATCTGCTGTATTTCTGGAATTAAGGAGTGAATTGTTGAAAGAAGAACATCAAAAGGAAGCTGAAGTTTTTTATTCTGAAGACTATCATTTGAGGGATGAATCTACACCTACTAAAGCAGCAAGTCAGGAAAACCCTATTGTTCATGGTTTGTCTTCAAGGCTGCTACAGGAGGATGAAGACATTTTCAGAAGGCTAGATATCCCATGGTTTCCCAATGAGATGCAGGATACCACAACAGGGAAGGCTTTTGATTCAGAAAGGGAGAACCTGCAAAGAACCAGCAAACAATACAAGCATCAAATGGATTACATGCAGGAAACTAATTATGGTCTAATCCTAGCAAATAGAAGACTTAGGGAGGATCTACAAGAATTAAATGATCATTATCAAGAGCTTACTACAGTGTCAAAGGAGGCCCTGAAGAGGAAGAGAAACACAAACTTACAATGTGTAGATTTGAAGTTGACTGTTGAAAGCCTAAAGAAGCAGAATGAAGAACTGACAAGAAGGTTAGCAGACATGGAAGCTGAGCAGAAGAGAGCCAGGAAGAAGGCTCAAGCTTTGGATGGAATAGCCTTACTAGTTGAAGCTACCAAAGACCTTTGAGTTTGGTAGTTAGTTAGTTACTTGTTATGTCTTTTGAGAAATACTTTAGTTAGTCAGTTATTAGTTATGTTTTTGAAGAAATATTTTATTTTGTAAATATAATTTCACTTTATCCCATCGATGAGTAGGTAGAAGACAGTTAGGGTTTCAACCCTAACTGATTTTTTGAGAAACAATATTTAGGTAGATGAGGAAGAGAACAAAGGGTTCCACTTTTTTGTTGGCTTAAGGAGGTCTGTGACTTGTTTATGAGCTAAGTATCAAAACTCTCATGTGTATTTGCTGAATAGAATTATGAAATATATGATCTATATCACCCTTCAGTCTGTGTTTTAGCTTCATTTTTAGCTTGTTTAGCTACTTGACTGATATATTCATTGTTGGTTTATGGTTTCTTTGCTTGTAATGCTTGTCAGTTATGAATGAAATTTAAGATTATATTCTGATTGGTACATGGTGATTATATTATGCATCTCTGTTCTCTTTTGCTTATGATTCAGTTCCTATTTGGCTCATGAATGTATTCCCTTCAGTCACCAAAATTTACAACCAGAAAAACCTTTCAAAAAAACCTTGACCCTAGTTTTATTGGTTGAATATTTGAGATTGTGTTGGCTTGTTTCTTTGTGGCCTGGAAACAATTTCTGGCACAAAGATCTTTGGCACCGTTGCCAGGGATGAAGTTGAAGACATAGTTTCCCTGGGATACTTATTAGTTTTACTGGTTTTAAGAGGTGAACTTAAACCAGCACTTTTTAAGGCTACTTTTCACCAGATTTGTCACAGTGGCTTCTAGAGGAGTGGGAACTAGGAACAGACCTACTTCACCATTGCAATTGGGTATTACAGATCCTGAACAGATATTGAGGACAACAAGAAAGATTAAAATATCTCAATCATTACCCTCCCTATCTGATCCTGAGCAGTTAGATGGTTCATTAGCTTCATCTGTGTCAAGAAAAGAAAAAGAAACCTCACCTTGGGTAAAACCAACAATTCCTGACAGTAGTTTCCAAATTTTTACTAATCCTGAATCCTTCAGAAAAGCTAAAGCTGCCTCTCCTGGTAAGATACCTCTCTTTTAATTGAAAGTAGGAAAAAACCCCTTTCAGCCAAGTTCTAGCCAAACCTTTTCATCACCAAAATTAGTCAGTCCTAAAATGGCAGCCCAAAATCGGCGCATAGACATGATGGACCGAATGGTTGCAGCCAGATATGCACCATTGGTTCTGCCTCACCCTTTAAATGCACTGCCTGGAGGTGACTATCAAAAATATCTTCTTAGTTTTGATGGACAGGGGGAAACCACAGCTGAAGAACATTGGGAAGCTTTCCTTAGCTATGCTGATAACCAAAACATTGAGGCCAAGGATGTATGGATGAGAATGTTTGTGTAGAGTCTCGATGGAGATGTAAGGAAATGGTTCAGGGAGTTGCCTGCTAATTCTATCACTATCATCGAAGAACTCCGTGATCTCTTCATGAGACAATGGGGTGATACCAAAGATCACACATACTACATAACTGATTTTGGTGCCCTTAGGAGGAAAAAGGAGGAAACTGTTGCAGACTTTTCAAAGAGGTTTAATAAGATGTACAGTAGAATTCCTGCAGAAATAAAGCCTACTGAAACTTCTGCTAAGCTTACATATGCAAATGCTTTTGATCATGAATTTTCTTTGCTACTAAGAGAAAGGAGACCTATCTCTTTACTGAATATGCAGGATGCAGCATTGGAGGTAGAATCTAACATACTGGCCTCCAATAGATTGAAGAAGGAAACATCTCAGCAGCTGTATGACATGAAAGGAAAGAAGGAAGCAGCCCCAAGAGGTTCATCTTCACTTTCTGCTGAAGGGAAAATTGATGAAATGGCTAAGTTGGTGAAGATTCTGACTGCAAAACTGAACAAATTAGAACTTGAGAAAAATTCTAGCAAGCCTGCTCCAGAAGGTGAACGAAATGCAAATAATCAGAATCAGTTTAGAAGGCAATTTGCTACCCGTTTCATGCCTAGAGAATGTAGGAATAATGACATTCAGCGAGAAAGAAGAGAAAATGAGGACCAAAGAGTGCCACCACCTCTTCAAAACAATGTTGCTGATGAAGAAGAGGTTGATGATGAAGTAATATTTGAAGATACTGACCAGGATATGAACCATTTTGGAGAAAGATTGTCCGGGAGTTTTGTCACTGAGGAAGACTTCCTAAATGCTGAAAGTTATGATGCTGATATGTTCAAAACAGAAGATGATTTAGGTATGAAAATGTTTGCTGTAACTGTGGATGTCTGTCAAAATGAACTTAAGAAGACTGTAAATCTGAGGTCAGGTCCAAAACATGTGGTACAAATTCTGAAGAAGAGGGTTGCTGTCCCTGCTAAGCAGCCATCTGATCCTGTGACTGAGAAAAGACCAGCTGCAGAAAAGCAAAAGAAAAATACAGAGGTTGAAGAGGTAAATAAAACTGTCCAGAATTTCAATTTGGAGAATGAATTAGGAAAGTTAAATATTCTTGTACCTTTAACTGAATTAATAAAAAATCCTTCATATAAAGAAACAGTTCTAAAGGTGATGAATTTAGCAAGTAATCAGCCTGTTCCAGATACAGTAAATTTGCAAGAAGAAAACCCCAGTATTTTCATTGGATCAGCCTTGGCTGAAAAGACTGAAAATGAGGCTGGTGCTTCACCTCCTTTCTACATCACCATCACTGTCCATGAACAAATGGTTCACAATTGCTTGTTAGATTCAGGAGCCTCACACAATTTAATGCCAAAAGTTGTTATGGAAGCTTTAGGTCTGAGCATCACCAAACCCTATCATGATCTGTATGCATTTTATTCCCGAGCAGTGAAGTGTTTAGGTGTAATAAAGGACATGGTTTTCAGTTTGGCTCAGTTACCCATGAAAAGTGTGATCATGGATGTAGTGGTAGCTGATATTACTCCTAAGTTTGGTTTGCTTCTATCAAGGTCTTGGGAAAAGAAGGTTGGTGGGACCTTACAAATTGATCTATCATATGCTACTACTCCTGTGTTTGGAGGAGAAAATAGAAGGTTGTACAAAGAACTTCAGTTTGCCTACATTGTGACAGACGACAAGAACCCTACCAATCACCCACTATATGTTGTTGATGAAGACCTGGGTACTTGCATGTTACATTTCAGTGAGGAGAACAATACTACTGGTTTGTTACAGGTTGAAAAAGAACAACCAGTAAAATGCAGCAGAGAACAGGAGGATGAGCTGTGGCAATTGTATTTTGATGGTTCCTATTGTAAGGAAGGTGTAGGTGCAGGGGTTCTTCTCATATCCCCTGGAGGTGAAACAATAAAGCTCATGTACAAATTGGAGTTTATTACTACAAGCAACACTGCTAAGTATGAAGCTTTGCTGTTAGGATTAAAAGCTGCTGAAGATTTGGGCATTCATTAGATTGCTGCATTTGGTGACTCCGAATTAGTTGTTCAGCAGGTGAAGAGCAACTATCAAGTGAAGCAGGGTTTGCTGAAATTCTATCGGAATGAGGTATGGGATATGCTTGAAAATTATTTTGTAGCATTTAATATTACCCATCTTCCAAGAGACCGTAATTAGACTACAGATTCATTGGCCTTGGCTGCCACACACTTCAGAATCCCGAAGACCATTCAATTGAGATATCCCATTGAGGTAAGGTACAGACCATCTGTACCTGATAATGTAAAGCAGTGGAGATTATTTGAAGATGACATAGAGATTAAAAGGTTTTTAGAGCTCACACATGAGTTTTCTAATTCCCTGATTGATCAAGAGGAAGATGAAGGGGATGAAGAGGCGGAAGAGATTGCTGAAAATGAAATAGCTGGACACAAAATCATTGAATTAAATAGCAATTTCATCCCAAAAGGTTTAGTACCTTTGGAAAGGATTTTTTCAAAAGATGATACATTCTTGAAACATGTTGTACAGTCCTCAGAAGATAATGTAGTAGACTGTAATATTGGCTCAGCAGAACATCCTAGAATGGTCAAAATTTCTAAAGCACTTACAGCTGAACAAAGAAACAGGTATGTCAAACTGTTAAAAGAGCATGTATATGTTTTTGCATGGTCTTATGAGGAATTGAGAACTTATGACACAGGAATCATACATCATAAAGTTCTTTTAAAACCAAATGTCAAACATTTTCGTCAGAAATTAAGGAGGATTAACCCAGCTTTGTTTCCTGTTATTGAAAAAGAAGTGAAGAAGTTGTTGGATGCCAAGATCATAGTGCCTCTCAGGTATTCTTCATGGGTGGCTAATCTAGTTCCTGTTAGAAAAAAAAATGGAGAAATCAGGTTGTGTGTTGACTTCATAAATCTGAACAGATCTTCATTAAAAGATAACTATCCTTTGCCTAAAATTGAGCAGATATTGCAGAAAGTTGTTGGGGCACAGGGGATCTCAATGGTTGATGGTTTCTCAGGGTACAATCAGATCTCTATGCATCCTGATGATAAGGAGAAGACATCCTTTACAACTCCCTGGGGAACTTTTATGTATGATAAGATGCCCTTTGGGTTAATGAATGCTGGAGCAACCTTCCAGAGGGATATGGATATTGCTTTTGTTGGAGAAAAGGATAAGTTTGTGGTAATATACTTGGATGATATTACTGTCTTCTCACAGTCAGATGATGAACATTTAAAGCATTTGAAGCAAAATTTCCTGAAATGTAGAAAATTTGGCTTGTCTTTAAATCCAAAGAAGTCACACTTTGTTGTACAGGAAGGTAAACTGCTTGGTCATTTAGTGTCTGCTGATGGCATCAGAATTGATCCTGAAAGGGTAAAGGCTATATTGAAGATAAGTTTACCAAGGAGTAAAAAGGATGTTCAATCATTCATTGGTAAAATCAATTTTCTGCGGTGATTTATTCCAAACTTTGTTGAGACTATCAAACAGATCACTGTCATGCTGAAAAAGGATCAGGAAGTCAGGTGGACCACTGAGGCAAAGAATGCATTTGAGAAAATCAAGGTGGCTCTTACTGAAGCTCCTGTATTAGTAAGCCCAGATTTTACCAGAGAATTTCTTACATTTTCATTTGCATCAAAAGATACAATAGCAGTTGTTCTGTTGCAGAAGAATAAGGAAGGGCTGGAGCAGCCTATTGCATTTTTCAACAAAACTCTCAGGGATTCTAAACTTAAATATAGTATTTTAGAAAAGTAGGCCTATGCTCTGGTAAGAGCTCAAAAGTTTTTCAGAATCTATGTTCTGCATTCTAAAGTAATTTCATTTGTGCCTAATGTTGCTGTAAAAGATGTTTTAACACAGCCTGATAGTGAAGGGAAAAGAGGCAGGTGGATTGCTAAAATCATGGAGTATGATGTAGAGATCAGGCCTACCAAACTTGTCAAGGGACAAGGTTTAGCCAAGCTGCTGGCTGAATCAAATTGTCAGGCTTTGGGATTGCATGTCATGGATGAAGAATTAGCTCAGGAAGAGGATCAAGCAATACTGGAAAAATAGAAGATCATGGACTATTATTCATCATCAACATGGTATGCAGACATTGTTTATTTTCTGCTATTTTTGTAATGTCCTGAGCATTTAGATAGGAAAGTAGCTAGATCCTTAAAGCTTAAAGCTACTAAGTATTGTCTAGTAGAAGAGCAGTTGTTCTGGAAAGACCCAGGTGGTATTCTACTCAGATGTTTGGACAAATCTGAAATTGAAGGAGTGATTTCTGAATCTCATGAGGGTGCTTGTGGAGGGCATAAGTACTGGAAGACAACAGCATATAGGATTTTAAAAGATGGATATTATTGGCCCTCTTTGTTTGCAGATGTTTATCAGCAGGTAAGAGCCTGTATTCCTTGTCAGAAGTTTGCTGGCAAACAAAAATTACTGTCATTGCCCCTGAAACCTATTGCAGTAAGCACTCCATTCCAGCAATGGGGTCTGGATTTTATTGGAGAAATAAATCCAGCTTCATCAGGACAACATAGGTGGATTCTAACTGCAACAAACTTCTTTACTAAATGGGTGGAAGCCATCGCTACAAGGAATGTCACAGATAAAGTAATCATGGAATTTATTGAGGAGAATATCCTTAGTAGGTTTGACTGTCCTCAGAAATTAGTAACAGATAATGCAAAGGCTTTCAAGTCCACGGCAATGGAAGCCTTCTGTGAAAAGAATGGTATTTTATTGAAGCACTCAACTCCTTACTATCCCCAGGGTAATGGTTTGGATGAATCCTCTAATAAGAACATCATTCAGAGTATCAAGAAGTTGCTCAAGCATAACAAGAGATCATGGGATTCAATGCTGAAATATGCATTATGGGCTAATAGGATAACAGTCAAACTAGCAATTGGAACTTCTCCTTTCCAGTTAGTTTATGGTACAGATGCAGTTTTTCCCGTTCAATTGGGAATCCCAGTGATGAAGTTTCTCCAGAATTCCCAAGAAGAGGCAAATTATATGTAGAGAAGGATTTATGAGATGATAGTGTTGCAGCAGAACATGGAAAAGGTGGATGAAAAGGCACAGTTGTACAGATTGAAGATCAAAGGAAGATTTGACAGGAACATCAAAGAAAACACTTTCTCAGTTGGTGACATGGTTTTGAGGTGGGATGCAAGGAAAGAGCAAAAAGGTAAGCATGGTAAGTTTGACAACCTCTGGTTTGTCCCTTTCCTAGTGTGTAAGATTTTGGAGAATAACACTTTTGTCCTGCAGTCTTTGGAAGGTGAGGAATTGTCTAATCGAGTCAACGGACGATTCTTCAAGCATTTTTACAGTCTTTGAGGAGATTTTCACTTTTCATTGTATATACCGGTGTGAGTGAAGCATGATAAGGACTCCATAACCCAACGGAAATTTTGCAGACTAGTAGGTAGCAGAAGAGAAGGCACTGGTCTACAGGTTCTTGAAGCCTCACAGGGAGGACTTCATCCCACAGCTGGAGCCAAATGTTAAGTCATTAACTTGTTTCCTTTAATTTTATATTTTGATTGTCATTTTTATTCTAAGTTTCCTTATTTGCTTGAGTTTGTTCTTTTACTTACTTTGGAAAATTTTTGGTTTTTAGTGAAATTTTCAAGTTTTGCCTTTAGGTTCTTATTAGGTTTGTTTCCTTAGGTCTTGAAGGGTGTTATAGGACATTATGTTGAATAATTGGCTCAAAAATAGCACCATGATCAAAGTTTAACATTTAAAACGTCATTCAAATTGGAAATAATGACTAAAAAGCGCCAAAATTGGTTTTAAATTATTCTTGTAGCGCAACTGCCAAAAGTTTACACAGCGGTGCTACAAGAATATCGTGCACGCTGAAATCGCTGGTTTTTAAGCAGATTTCTCCCACGATTTCGGATTTTAGATGACTAATCGTATGCTTAAAGGCTTTTGATACGTGTTTCCCCAGTAAATGATCATGTAAACAGGTGCATTTTACAGCATGAAGGAGATCGTGGCGAATCATTAGTTAGAGTTGAGTGAATTGTGACAGGTAGACCAAAGAGCTGAAATTGATGTGAAAGGAGTTCTCCATACATGCATTACGAAACTGGAGACTAAGTGGAGCGAGGACATTTTCCCAGAATCTAGAAGTTGCAGTTACAAAGGAGATTTAGGGCTTTTACAGTTACAGAGAAGTTTTAGGGCTTCCTCTTCGTGCCAGCTGGAAGCAAATTGATGACCTGAAGACACTTGTACAGTTTAATTTAACAATAAGACAACTCAAGGATTGATTTTAAGCGTCTGCAACAAGACAGGGATAAGGTATTCCTCGTTAACCTGATAATGGAAGCTAAATTGGGGGTTTCTTCTTTAAAGCTTGTTATGATAAAATTGATTGGGGAAAGCTGTAATTTATGTTGTTAACAAACTCCCTACAATTATATATCAATCTAAAAGGGTTTTGGAATGCTTTGGCAAGTGATAAGTTGAAAAATAGCAGTTTCATTGAACAATTACCCTGTCAAGACCTGAAAATGTGGTGAGGTGAAGCTCTGTTCAGTTTGTGGCGACCATGGTTTCACATATTTACTGGTTACTTATAACCAATGCGATAAGTGAGTTGAGCATATCAATTTCCTGAAGACCTAGTCTGATTAGGTGCCAGAAGCTGACTGGTTTTGGTGTTAAATATAAGTTGGAGCAGAAGGCTAGCAGATATCAGATTGTACTCATATCTTTTCATCCACTAGTTAAACATTCACAAGTTGATTTAAGAAGCAGGATTTTGAGAGCTCTAATGAAAAGTCCTTTTTGCAAATAGATAGCTCATAAGTGAGATTAAAAAGAGCTAAGTGTACTTTTTGAGCAGAGCCATAACACACAGATGTTTTCATACATTCTAGAGATGGTCTAGTATCAAAATGAATATCTGGGATGGTAGTTTTTGTCAGCAGCAGTTTTATTGAAGAGTTTGTGGCACCCTGCTGACCTATATTACTCAAGCCTGATGCAAAGCTTGTCCTGCATTGAAAACAAAAACAGACTGTTAAAATAATCAAGAGAAAACAATCAAGGATAATCGAAGCAAGCTGACTATCAAAACCCTAGAAACTTGAGGAGAAAAAAGGAGTTGTTAGGTCATTCAGAGGGCTTTAAAATTACACAGGTTTTCAACCATTGAGAATAGATGGGAAAAAGTGGCAAGACAAATAGGGCTGAGCCCACAGATCTGAAATGGATTGACCAATTTCCAGGTTGTGTAGAGATTTTTCAAAATGTTGGTTGGTTGAATTTCTTCAAGAAGATCGATGCCTATAATACTGAGGTCTCTTATAAATTTTCCCAATGCTATAACTAGGACATGGTAGTATTTGATACTCTAAAGCTTAAGCTGACTGTGGAGCTAGTTGTTGAAGCTATAGGAGTTAGAAATGAAGGTGAAATGTGGTTCAAAAAGTTGCCTTTCAACTTTAATGTCCAGAGGTACCTTTTACCTGGCATTACTCCAAACTGGAGCAAAGGAATACTAATTCAAAATTTCAGAGAAGAATGGGTGGAGCCCATTAAAGTCTTACAAAGCTATATCACCTGTGAGGGGAGATATGCCTATGTATTCAAATATCATTTTAGATTCTTACAGCATCTGGTTGGTGAATCTAGAATGAGTCTTCCTTTCTTTTTGTTTAAAAGTTTGCAGAAGATGTTAAGCAGGGTTAAGAGACATCAGGATCACACCACACAGTCTATTTTCCATCACGGTTTGATCAAATTGATTATCACTGCTGCCCTACAAAGAGAAGGGAAGACATGGGATTATTTTCTTTTCTGGTCTGGTTTCCAAATTAAGCAGGAAGAGTAGCCAGCCAAGAAACATGTGGACAAGGGGAAAACCCTAGTTAGGAAACTAGGTCAGAAAATCAAAACTGAAGATAAAAAAGAAGTTAAGCTTGAAGAAGCACCAGAGCCCTCAAAGGGAAACTATGAACCTCAACAGGCTTCAGCTGACATTAAGGGCAAATGTTCAAAAAAGGAAGTGCAGCCTGTGAAATATATGGCACCAGCAGAAACTTTCAGAGAGGAGAAAACTGCTGTCACAGAGAAGATTGCTGTAAAGGAAGAAAACATTCAGGCCCAATAAAGAATCCCAATCACTATTTTATCAGAGGATGAGGAAGATCTGTTAGAAGAAGATGACTTCATGGTCAAAACTGAAACTAGGGCTGGAATGCATCAAGAATTCTGCGGTCAAGAAGATAAAACAGTCAAACCTAAGAAAAAGAAGAACAAAGTTAAAGCTGTGGAGTTAGCTACAGTTAGACATCAAGGAAGAACTTTGAAGATGCTAGGAGAGTTGGCCCCAGGATGGAGACCTAAAACCAGGCCTAAAAATAAGTTAAGGCTGAATATGAAAAAGATTTTAAACCCCAGGTTAAATACAAAAAAAGTGACTATGCTCGATGATGATTCTTTAGATGAAAAGCCATTGAAAACAGTAAAAGAGTCCAGCCTCACTGACACAAAGCTATCTGCTGTATTTCTGGAATTAAGGAGTGAATTGTTGAAAGAAGAACAACAAAAGGAAGCTGAATTTTTTTATTCTGAAGACCAGCATTTGAGGGATGAATCTACACCTACTGAAGCAGCGAGTCAGGAAAACCCTATTGTTCATGGTTTGTCTTCAAGGCTGCTACAGGAGGATGAAGGCATTTTCAGAAGGCTAGATATCCCATGGTTTCCCAATGAGATGCAGGATACCACAATAGGGAAGGATTTTGATTCAGAAAGGGAGAACCTGCAAAGAACCAGCAAACAATACAGGCATCAAATGGATTACATGCAGGAAACTAATGATGGTCTAATCCTAGCAAATAGAAGACTTAGGGAGGATCTACAAGACTTAAATGATCATTATCAAGAGCTTACTGCAGTGTCAAAGGAGGCCCTGAAGAGGAAGAGAAACACAGACTTACAATGTGCAGATTTGAAGTTGACTGTTGAAATCCTGTAGAAGCAGAATGAAGAACTGACAAGAAGGTTAGCAGACATGGAAGCTGAGCAGAAGAGAGCCAGGAAGAAGGCTCAAGCTTTGGATGGAATATCCTTACTAGCTGAAGCTGCCAAAGACCTTTGAGTTTGGTAGTTAGTTAGTTACTTGTTGTGTCTTTTGAGAAATACTTTAGTTAGTCAGTTATTAGTTATGTTTTTGAAGAAATATTTTATTTTGTAAATATAATTTCACTTTATCCCATCGATGAGTAGGTAGAAGACAGTTAAGGTTTCAACCCTAATTGATTTTTTGAGAAACAGTATTTAGGTAGATGAGGAAGAGAACAAAGGGTTCCACTTTTTGGTTGGCTTAAGGAGGTCTGTGATTTGTTTATGATCTAAGTATCAAAACTCTCATGTGTATTTGCTGAATAGAATTATGAAATATATGATCTATATCACCCTTCAGTCTGTGTTTTAGCTTCATTTTTAGCTTGTTTAGCTACTTGACTGATATATTCATTGCTGGTTTATGGTTTCTTTGCTTGTAATGCTTGTCAATTATGAATGAACTTTAAGATTATATTCTGATTGGTACATGGTGATTATATTATGCATCTCTGCTCTCTTTTGCTTATGATTCAGTTCATGTTTGGCTCATGAATGTATTTCCTTCAGTCACCAAAATTTACAACCAGAAAAACCTTTCAAAAAAACCTAAACCCTAGTTTTATTGATTGAATATTTGAGATTGTGTTGGCTTGTTTCTTTGTGGCCTGGAAACAATTTCTGGCACAAACATAGACCACAGTGCATTTTGTGTAGATCATGCTCATATATATATATATTTTAAATTATTAATGTAAGATTGAGTTAACTTCTTCAAATTTTTAAGGTCACACAATTCATTAAATGAGAAATTTTACACATTAAATGACACCTAAATATTAAAAAAAATATCATTGGGAATCCAACATAATATTCTACCATTTGTTTTTTTACTACAAGTCGAAATTCACATGGCATATATGTGTTTCGAGCGATTCTATCTAGCACATGAGTAAAAATTCACCCATGACTCCAATAGTTCTACAACTATTAGCTTAACTTTAACTCTAATCGCGCTTATATTAGATAACTATTAGATAACATTGGTTATCTGCAATCTTGATACAACTATTAAATCAAATTTAAACAAACTTGGTAATTAAAATGTGGTAATAAAAAAATATTAGATAAATGTAAAGTGGTACTCCAACGAGTCCATCTCTTGAAAAGTATAGAACTTCATTTTAGTGAAAATGTGTCAAATATATTCCTCTCTTACTTTGAGAACTAAAACTTCATTTCAGTGAAAATGTGTCAAATATATTCCTTTCGACTTATTGAAACATATTAATTTTATTAATATGGTTGTTGCTAATATTATAATAATCGTGTTTTTTTAATTTTTATTTTTGTTTTTTTATTATAGTAATCTCTTTCATTTTTATTGTTATAACATATTGTTCTAAATAAGTGTCTAATTCTTTTTGATGTATGGCTGAAATAATCCAAAAAAATACCAAACTTCAATAAAATAGAGAAACCTACTCTAACAATAGCCTATTCCAAGCATTATGATTACTTTTGGACAAAAAATAACCTCATCTAAAATAAAAATGGAATCATTTTCATGTAAGCACTATACTTTTCCATGTGCAAAGTGAAAAGAAGTAAGGTTTTTTTTTAAGAATGTTATTAATAGTTGTATCTAATAGTTAATTCAAAAATTAATATATCAACAATTGCACTTCAAGTAAAAATGGTGATTGGAGTTGAATATATCAATAATTGCACTTCAAGTGAAAATGGTGATTGGAGTTGAAGTTGAATTATTTTTTTCCACCTATTAGTAAGTTACTTATAAGATGTTAACTAAGCTATTTTTAACTTTTTTTTTAAATTTGTTAATTTTAAATTTTGAACTAAGCTTATATATAATCAAACTAAAGAGTACACTTGTCTCATTCTTGTCTATAGATGAAAAAGCATAGATGGAAGTCCACCCCAAAATTATAAGATATATATTCCTATGTGTGTAATTAACTAGATTGCTAACTATTAGATGGAGGAGTTGATTAGGAGTTTAGAAGAGTTTATTAAGAGTTCCAACTATTTTATTAGGAGTAACTCTTATAAGACTACACATTAGGTAGACTCTTAGATGTCAAATGTACTTAGACTAAGCCTTAATCCATGAGAATTGAAGTTAAGCTAATATTTATAGAATCATTGGAATAGTTAATTTAAAAATTAATATATCATGAATTGCACATCAAGTAAAAGTTATGATTGGAGTTAAAGTTAAGCTAATAATTGTATCATCAATAGAATTAAATTAAACTCATAGTTGTATCTATTAATTGAATAGTTGTATCCAATAATGGTTTAATTTTTCCAACCATCTGTATTTATCAATGTTAACTAAGTTATTTTTTATTTTATTAACCAACATAAATTTATTTTAACTAGATAACTTAAATATATATATAGATCAAACCAATATATATTCATTTTAATTATATAAATAAAAAACAAAAACAAATTATTATATTAAAATAAATAATGAACTTCATATCTTGAATCGTTGGACCAGGTCAGAATATATATTCTGCCTCCCTGGCTTTTAATCATTTTGATATACGTTCCACTGGTACTCGAACTTTATCAGCACGAACACCAGGATAAATCTCTGTATGCTAAATCCAAGTACATTGAATGTAAAATGGAAAAAAAAAGTAAGCACTTAGTTTAAAACTTTGACTATTTCTAATTGAAAATTTTGGCATAATTTTGAAAATTTTTCTTAGAAATTTTTAAAATATTGGTGTTTTTCATTGTGTTGAGTCTGTTTTTATTATTAAAATAGTCATTAAAACATAATTAAATTTAGATTTTGCAAAATAAAAAAAAATTAAGGTTTTTGATAAAAATCTCTAATAAAGACGGAATCCTCCAATAACTAGTAGACATCTCCGAACAGAAAGTCATTCTATTGAATATTGAATGCAGAGATTGAGATAAAGGTTAACCTTCGATTTTTTATTAAATTTGATTCAACAAAATTTTATAAAAAGACATTTTTTAGTTCTAAAAATCATGAAAATGGTTTATAAACAGTATATAAATTCTTAAAATATTTCAAGAAAACATTCACAAGTCCTCCAAATTACAACCAATTTTAGTCCCTATGCTGCTTACAAATATCTCTACACTTCTAATGTACATTATCCTCTGTTTTTGTTCTTGCTATGTACTAAAAACATGCTGCTTGCTATGTAAGCGATCCATACGTTCTTCAGTCGACTGATCTGAACATACATACCGGTAAATACAGCTTAATCCATTGGTAGAAACGTACTGTAATTCAATTTACTTTTTATCTCCAAGAATTGATGCCAAATAAACACATACATACTAGTAAATACAGCTTAATCCATTGGTAGAAAGAATTGATGCCAAATAAACCATTTTTGTCGCAGGAAGAAGTGGGGATAACTGGATTGATATGCAGTGAATTTCAGCATCTTGTGGGACCCGTGAATGGGGCTCGCCCCAGACATCTTAGGAGAGGACGTTAGCACCGTTAACAGAGTAGTCTAACGTCGGGTGGGCGAAATTGTCGAAGCGTAAGAATACTCTTTTTTTTCTTCTTATATCCTATCCAGAGAATCTAAGAATCTCGCGAGTTGGTAGTCAATAAATAAATATATTGGATAAGAATCTCACAGGGAAATTGTCGATGCATTATACTACTCTTTTTTTTTTTTTATATCCTATCCAGAGAATCTAAGAATCTCGAGAGTTGGTAGTCAATAAATAAATATTTTGAATAAGAATCTCATGCGTTGTGAGTCATTAAATATATTGAATACTGAGAGAATCTGACAAGCCGTGAGTAATTAAACATATTGAGTCTACAGAACGTGTTTTTTTGCATGTGTATAGGTATTTGATATGTATGTAAGTGATAAACAAGTCAACGTTGATTTATTTATATTTTGTGTTTTAGTTGTATTATTGGTCTTCAGAAAGAGTTTTCAAAGATTCTCTTTGAAGTTTTTTTCTTTAAAATTTCATAATTTACTTACTATAATTATTATATGTTTAGATTTAATAAATTTTTATATAAATATTTTATTCATATTACTATATAATATAAAAAATATTTTATTTATATAAAATAAATTAACACTTAACAAAATTATATATATATCCCACATTTTGAAAACAGATGCCACATTTAAGAACTTGACCCTCAAGGGGGATGTGTTGAAGCGCGATCTTAAGCCTGGCGACCATATTTACTCATGGCGGCGAAAGGCACTTGGCATATATGCTCATCACGGTACTGTACAGCTTCCCACCAGTTAATATGTATTAACCACCAATCTTTATAGAATTTTTAAAAAGTTCAAACACATTGCTAAATCTTATAGAGTTTAGGTGTTAAGCTTTTCTGTTACCTCAATGGATAGCTCTTGCCATCATATTTGACTGTCCTATTAAAAATTACTGGAAGGTGCCAAGGTGAGGTCATCTAGTTACTAGAAGGTGCCAAGGTGGGGTCGTCCTATTAGTACAATCGACACTTACAGCTGTTGGAATTATAAGTAAACGACGACCGGGCCAACGAGACAACGCTGATGGCCGTGAAGTTTCTTGCAATGTGGCCGTGAAGTTTCTGCACCACACGCCGTGAAGTTTCTTGCAATGTGGCCGCGGAATTGGTGAGTAATGGATCACCACACGCCATTGGCGATTTACTCCTTTCTTTATATTTATATAAATCCCACATTCTGAAAACACAGATGCCACATTTTATTTCCATTCTGAAAACAGATCAGATATTGATATAATCATAATGGGCCTTGCTGATTTCGTTGATACAGTTGATATCACCTTCAAGAACTTGATCCTCAAGGGGGATGTGTTGAAGCGCGATCTTAAGCCTGGCGACCATATTTACTCATGGCGGCGAAAGGCACTTGGCATATATGCTCATCACGGTACTGTACAGTTCCCCACCTTAATACAACCTCCACAGTTAATATGTGTAACGACGAACCTTTATGGAATTTTTAAAACGTCCAAAAATATTGCTAGATCTTAGAGTTAAAGTGTAGGTAGAGTTAGAGTGTAGGTGTTGGAGTTTTTTTATCACCTAATTTCATTTCTAAATTTAAATTGCCCAATAAATTCTCCAGGTTAGACAGCTCCTATGTTTAATTACTGCCAGCTTATCAGATTCTCTTCATATTCAATGACTCACAACTCATGAGATTCAATAGGATCTGATTCAAATGTTACTGTCTATTTTGCTGATTCATTAGATGTTGCTGAACTTTCTTTGCTTTTTTTTGGGCTAATGTTGATTATTAAAATTGATCTGTTCTACTGGCTAGTATTGGTTGTTACAACATATGTAATCTTTTGGTATTTCTGATTTCTTTTAATTTTAAATTTAATTTTTTATAATTTTTTAAGTGTTTATTTTAAAATTCTAACTATGAAATATTAAACCATATTTAACTAAAAAAAACCATTTGCTAGATTAACTTACTTTATCAATGAATGAAGAATTATAAGTCCAACCTCCTTAAACTATGAGGAAAGATAAAGTCGGCCTCCTCAACCTTAGAAGGTAGGAGTTTGGATTCTTTATTAAAAATTAGTATAATCATTTAATTTATGATCACTAATAAGTTATTACTTATTTGTTCTCGCCTTATTTTAGTTAATTGAGTTATTTCTCACAATTTTCTCTTACAAAGAGTGAGTTATCCACCCATAGGCTAGAAGTTATCCATGCTTCAATTCCCAGTTATCCATGCATCAATTATTTTTTATATATTTTTTAAATAATTGTTTATTTTGAATTTGTAAGATAGAATACACTTGTCTCATCCTGGTCCATTGATGAAAAAGCATAGTGTTTTGTCCACCCCAAAATCTAAAAAAAACACACTTATGGGTGTAATAAAAAAGTATCCTAGCTTATGGAAATATCTTTAAGTTGCTTCTCTAGTTTCACTCTCACAAATGTAGAGAGGTTTGAATTTTTTTCAACCTAATCTGAATTTTGGGTGTGGTTGATTACTTCTTCTAGAAGACATAGTAAAATCTTAAAATAGTTTTAAAAATATTCAAATTTCTAAAGATTTATATATAGTTTATAAACAATTTTCATGATTTTTAGAATTAAAAAATGTTTTTTTTTATAAAATTTTGTTAAATCAAATTAAATAATAAGTCTAAGATTAACCTTATCTCAATCTCTACATTCAATATTCAATAGAGTGATTTTCTTTTTTGAGATGTCTAGTTATTTAGTTATTGGAGGATTTGGGGTTTCGAGGTTTTCACCAAAAACCTTAGTATTTTTATTTTGCAAAATCTGAATTTATTTGTATTTTAATAACTATTTTGACGATAAAAACAGATTCAACATGATAAAAAAAAGCAACCAAAATTTCAAAGTTTAATAATTATAACTAATATTTTTAAAATTTCTACTAAGCCAAAATTTTCAATTAAAAATAGTCAAACTTTTAAACTAAGTGCTTACTTTTATTTCCATTTTAAATTCAATGTACTTGGATTGAGCTTTCTCACATTTTATTACGCTTACTGGCTTCTTATACCTACAGGTATTTATGTTGGGGATAATAATGTCATCCATTTTACCGGTGACAGTTCTCGAGTTAATAGTGTCATCAATTTAATGGGGAGCAGTTCTGGAAGTAAGGGGGGTTGTGGCTGTGACCAGAGACATGGTGGAGTGATCCTCAGCTGCTTAGATTGCTTTCTTAAGGGGGACTGTCTGCGTCTATATAATTATGGTGTTTCCAAAATGTCACATATTTCTCTCCAGATCTGTGGAAGAGGAACATGCACGGTTGCACAATCAAATGCACCAGACACAGTCATTTACTATGCCAAGCACCTGCTTCAGAACGGGTTTGGAAAGTATCATTTAATTCGGAATAATTGTGAGGACTTTGCACTGTATTGCAAGACTGGATTGGTAAGTAGAGGCAATGCTTGTGGAGCAAGTGCACAAGTATCAGCGCTACGTGCAGGTGTGATAAGTTATCGTCGACGATACAAAAATGATATTGGTGTTCGTGCTGATAAAGAGCAAGTACCACTGGAACGTATATCGAAATGGTTTAAAGCCAGGGAGGCGGAAGATATATTCTGAAGTGGTCCAACTATTCAAAATAGGAAGTTAAAATGGATTCATATGCATATTTTAAGAAAGGCGCTTGAAATTTTATTTTATTATAATAATTTGTTTTGTTTTTCATTTATATAATTAAAATAGATTTATACTGGTTTGATCTATATATAATTATCTTAGAATTTTTGGGTGGACTACCATTTATGCTTTTTCATCCATACACAATATATCTTGGAATTTTGAGATGGATTACCATCTATGTTTTTTCATCCACACACTATAAGTGTACCAAAATTCATAACAGTTTGTGATAATTGGAAAAATTAAACTTCAACTTTAACTATTGGATTATGAGATACAACTATTCAATTAATAAATACAACCGATGAGCTTAACTTCATTGATGAGCTTAAGTTCAAGCTCCAACCATGACTTTTACTTGAAGTGCAATTCATGATATATTAACTTTTAAAGTAACTATTAGATACAATTATTAGTTTACTCACTGTTATATTGGATAACTATTAGCTTAACTATTAGATACAACTATTAGCTTAACTCCAATGATTTTACAGCTATTAGCTTAACTTCAACTATAATCCCTTAAAGTTTAGTAGAAGTACATTTGGCATCTAGGAGTCTAGCTAATGTGCACTTGTATAATAGTCGAACTCCTAATAAAATCTTTCTGAGTCTTAATAAACTCCTCCAAACTCGTAATAAACTCCTCCATCTAACACTTGGGCATCTAGCTAATTACACTGATAGACGTTTATATCTTTACTTCTATAGGAATATATATCTCAGATTTTTGGGGTGGGCTACCATTTATGCTTTTTTATCTATGGTTTGAAATTAACAATTTCAAAAAAGTCAAAAGCTTAACTTCAACTCCAATGAGGACTTTAACTTGAAATGCAATTATTGATATATTAACTTTTGAATTAACTATTAGATACAATTATTAACTTAACTTGAATGATTATACAACTATTACCTTAACTTCCACTTAAATCAGAGTTATATTAGATAACTATTAGATAACTTTGGTTATCTCAATAGTGATATAACTAACTATTAAATCAAATTTAATTGAACTTGGTAGTTAAAATGCGGTAATAAAAACTATTAGATGAATGTCTAGGGGTGCTTCAAAGACTCCATCTCTTCCCTTGAGAAGTCGAACTTCATTCGAGTAAAAATGTGTCAAATATATATATATTTTTAGACATATTGGACCATATTAATCCTATTAAAATAATTGTTACTGTTATAATAATTTCTTCTTTTTGTTTTTTATTATAGTAATCTTTTTCTTTAATTTTTCATTTTTTTTCAATTAATTTTATCAATTTTATTGTTATAACATATTGTTATAGATAAGTGATTATTCTTTTTTATGGCTGAGAAATAAACCAAATAATTACCAATTGAGAAACTTCAATAAAATAGAGAAATATATTCTAACAATAGCCTATTACAAGCATTATGATTGTTTTTGGTAAAAAATTAACCTCATCTGAGAATAAAAATGAAATCATTTTCATGTAAGCATTATACTTTTCCATGTGCAAACAGAAAATACGGGAAAATGGTTGTTTGAGATAGAAGATCACCTAAATTTAGGACATGATATTTTGTTTGAATAAAATACTTTGATTACCTTTGTGTTCCGTTGAGGAGTGAAATGTATTTGGTGGTAGTTTACAAATTTGCAATTTTGCATTGTTGTGTTTGTAGTTTTTCTTTGAATATCGAAATCACACGAATGGCTTATACATATTTTGCTTTCTTTTATATTGTGTTGTGTGATTTATTAGTCCATGCCTCGGCGCCAGGGACTCTATGATTCGGTTTGCAACCAAATATTTAACCAAAGTTTTTTTATGTATCTTGTTTTTCAACATTTGTTTCAACCAAAGAAAATATTTGAACTTCAAAGTTTTTTATATATCTTGTTTTTCAACATTTGTTTCAACCAATGAAAATATTTGAACTTGGTAAGTATAGAAAAGACGGGAGGTTATGGTTATGTAGTACCATGGTGGAATTCTTACTTGTTGCAAGAGAACAGATGGCAATGGGAATATGACTTCTTGTTTCATTATTGTTCCTTGTCTACATACAGCCACGACTTATCTTGTTTTTCAACATTTGTTTCAACCAATGAAAATATTTAAACTTTTATATCATCCAATAGAGTTTTCTTATTTGGACTCATCCCGACACAAAGGATGAGGATATAGATTTTTGAAGCTTCGATCATATGTATGGAGAGCATCAAATTTGAATATTATCCAAATAGATATTAGTCTCGAGATGAGGATATAGATTTTTGAAGCTTCGATCATATGTATGGAGAGCATCAAATTTGAATATTATCCAAATAGATATTAGTCTAGCATTAATCAACTGACATTTAATGTTTTAGCTTTGCATTTAACTATAACCGTAAACAAAACTATATGTAAACTTAGCATGCTAGCCAGCTGTTGCATGTTGGTCATATGTTGGTCGTGTATTTATGCTCATGCAGGGGTGTGTGCATGCTCTGGTAACTGCAACGCCAAATCACATGCATGCAACAATGTGTCTGCAGCGCCACAACTTACCTATCCATCCATCTCTTCATTCGCATCTCTTCCTTTTATCTTTGCCTTCGTTTTATCTTTGCCTTCTATATGAAGTGTTCTGATCTGCTTTCTCTATTGGAAAACTAGAAAACCAAGAATGGAAGAACCAAGAACTAACTTAACTTCTGCGAGTCTAGACGTATTTCATATTTTTATTTTCAGCTAGAGTGTTTTTTTCAACTATATTCCACTTACTGGACTCTAAACCAAACTAGGAAGCTGCTACTCAACAGAGCTGAAAAGCCAAGGAACGAGGGCAACTTCTGCTTAAAAGGAATAGGCACTGATTCTGCTTAAAAGGAAGAGGCACCGACTTTAGAGGCACCTTGGAAGGCCATCACAGAAGGCCAACGCACTCAGAGTCACGCTTAACCTTCAGAAATGACCTGGGAGACAGTCCACGGTGGAGACCCTGCAGAAAGCTCATCATGCCACTAGACAAGGATAGCTTGGGCTATTGCATGTTGATGAGAATGATTTCATTAGACTTAAGGCCAATAATAATATGATAGCTTGGGCTATTGCATGTTGATGAGAATGATTTCATTAGACTTGAGGCCAATAATAATATGATTTGATTTCTGGAAGCCTATATGCCATGACAGTTTTAAATCATTTCAATTTTTTTTTTAAAATGACAAATCGATCATAACAAAATAAAAAATCCATATGTTACAATAATCTCGCCCATATTCTTAACAGATATGGAAGCACTACAGCTCTGATACAACTCAGACTCGGTCCAGACTCCAGATACGTATCCAAATATAATTTTGGTGAATTATTAATAAGTTATTTAGCACCAAATGTATACGAGTATAGCTTGGGCAGTTGCCTGTTGATTAGAATGATATTATTAGACTCTAGGTCAATAGTAATAGGAATTGAAGCCTATATGCCATGACAGTTTTAAATCATTTGATTGTTTTCCAAAAATGACCAATAAATCATAATAAAATTAGAAATTCATTTGTAACGAAAATCTAGCCCATAAGCTTTGCCAGATATGGGGCACTAGAGCTCTGATACAACTCCGATTCAGTCCAGATACGTATCTAAATTGGATACACATCATACGGTCCGTATATTTTCCAATTTGAACACGGCCCAAAAAAACCACGATCTGTATCCGATACAACCCCGACAGATCCTGCGCCGTGTGTGTCTATATATCATACCAGGACAGAGCTGTATCCATATATATATATATATATATATATATTTGAAGGACTGTGTAATGACATATGTTTACAGATATAAATGTAGTGTAATAATTCAATCCGGTATATAATGACATGTTTACAGATATAAATGTACTGTAATAATTCAATCCGGTATATAAATCAATTCAAGATTCAGTAAAACTACAAATCAAAATCTAGTCTCCTAACACCCTAGAAGTCTCCAAAAATATAAGGATCGATGTTATTTTCTATTGTCGAATAATTGGACGAAGATGGGTAAATCAGATAATAAAAAAAAAAATTAACAACCCCTCAGACTAATTTGTCCGGTCAGGACATGATCTAATATTATGATGCTTCAAGTAGGTTGTAGACAAGTGGTTTAGATTGGTGTTTAAAAACCAGTCGAGACATGTTATAGCAGTCATATCCTTCAGTAATTAAGGTAGATCACATTCTTAAACAAAGGGAGATTTATCACCCAAGATAAGTAATGATCCTACAGAGTGGTGTCTAAATCTAGAAGAAAGAAAAGTATTTCTAAAATAGAATTTCAATTTAATTATACTATAAATAGAGCATAAGTAATGTTTCTTGTCATATATTTGTAGGCTATTATTACCCTTTATATGTCTATGCAATTACTGCATCGTTATATATTCTAAATATGACCTTCATTGTTATAGATGGACGGAATTACAGGAACGTTAACCGAAAATAGAGTTACAGACGAAGGAAGATCAATACCATTACGCAATTAGTTACGGGCGTTCGCTTAACCAATACTTAGATCACTTACTTTAACTTATCTGAATAGCAAGCAGTTATCTATGTATTTACAGTTGAGCTGCAGAGGAACGAATACAGTACGTACCTGGAGCTTAGCCAAAGATACTACACGACATTACAGGATTCAGGGTCGGATACGATACAATACCCTGGTAAGATAAGCTGCTCCCAATCTTGAAATAAAATATATATAAGAGATTTATTACATAATTAATATCATAAACAATATCCTTCATTAATTTACAATATATTGAAGGTCACTGATGCAAAGCTTCGAGAGAGCTCAACTTCATAATTTTTTGAATCTAGAAACTCAATCCTTCAAAGAGGGGAAGTAACAATAAACGAAAGTGATGGATATGAACCAGAAGTTGATGTGAAGTGAAGTCCCCGTGAAGTTGATGAAGAATATCATATGGCTCAATAATATCACTGAATCATATGATAACTCTCACATATAGGGAAACACCACTCAATTGCTTCCTCCTAGCTGAAACTCTTCCAGATCACCACAAAAACTGCACAATAAAGTTGATGTGAAGTGAAGTCCCCGTGAAGTTGATGAAGAATATCAGATGGCTCAATAATATCACTGAATCATATGATAACTCTCACATATAGGGAAACACCACTCAATTGCTTCCTCCTAGCTGAAACTCTTCCAGATCACCACAAAAACTGCACAATTCTGAGCATCAACCTTAGAGGCTCCAATCCTTCATTGAATGAGATGATATGACCTACAAATCATACCTCCATGGTCACTGGAATAGGTTGCTCTCAAATCACATACATCTGCTCATATAAAGATGTATGTAAGTACAGGCTGTCATACCTTTTACATTTGTCATGCATAACATTTTCGATTATTACATTTGTCTTACATGACAAATTCGAATCCAGGAGGTTACATTTGTCTTACATTTGTCATGCATGACATTTTCGAATACTACATTTGTTTTATATATGACAAATTCGAATCGATGAGCTTACATTTGTCTTAGGGCATGTCTAATGTTTAGAACACTTGTCTAATGCTAATTGTCTAATAATTAGCATTAGATGTCGATTAGCCTTTTGCAGGATTGTTAGGGTGTGTATAATGTGAAGTAGGGGTTGCATGCTGCCGGTGACAGATGCTTTCAGACATGTAACAAGTGGTGAGACTTATGGGCGAGACTTATGTGTCAGATATCAAGTTACATCGGCTATTTATTTATCAGCTGATGCCAAACGAATTCAATTGTAATTTGCAGCTGAGCCGAACAATTACACTTAGGTACAGTTTCTTTCCTTTCTTTAAATTCATTTGTTTCTCTTTCTTTAAATTCAAAGAAAAACAACATACAGAATGCAGAAGAAGTATATGTAATAGCAATTTCCAGGTTTTTATTTTATCTAAATATCATTTTGTTTTCTCAGGGAAGGCTAGCAGGCTTGTTGTATTGTTTTAGGCATTTAACTGTTTTAATGTTGTAACTCGCCAACTCATTCCGTGCAATTAGCTGGAAAAATGGCAGGAGAGAATAGAGTTCAACACCTGAGTACTTATTTCCTTGGCCTTGTAATAGAAACCCTGCTATTAAAAATTTAACCCGAGTCTGTAAGGCCTTGAAAGTAATTTGCGTTTGGCCAGGGAAACTGGAATATTTACATTTAAGAACCTGGCTTTATATAGAGCATTTCAATTTTGTTTTCCTCCAGGTATCCGGTGCGTCTTAGTTAATAATAAGTCTATGAAAAAGACTGAATATAATAATTGAAACTGGGTTAAGGGAATAGTGGCTGGGTGCTTTTTATGCTTTATGCCATCACACCTCGTTATTCCAGTGATCGAAGTAGCAAATTCAGAAGTAAGATCCCAACGACGAACAGAAGATGACCTTACTGAGCTAGTGGACACTTTGGCCGGGATAGGCACGGGTTGTTATATTCATCTATAAATGGGTACCGCTCAGGTGGTAAGGGTTAGCCGTATAATGATAGTTGGGTAGTTTCTAATTAAGAAGGGGCGGTTCCTTTTCCGATACATTGTGACTGGTCACTTATGGCTATCTTTGGACCAGCTCTTTGTACTACATTGATTGGGGTATGGAATGACAGGTAAATGATGGTTGGGAGTTAATATTATGTATAGGCTGGCAGCATTACTAGTATTTTTCCAGTCCCTATACTGGATTATGGGTGGGATAAATTGTCAACCGGCTATCAATCTATTCGCTACCGGGTACCGGGTATCGGAAATTCGATTAAACTTTCTACCCAACCATTTATTTGCATCCTATGGATGCAAATGGATGCAAATGGTGGGGTAGAAAGTTTACTCCTCGGAAATTTAGGGACTAGGGACAAGGGACAAGGGCCGTCCGATCCGTCCGATCCGAAATTTAGGGACAAGGGCCGTCCGATCCGTCCGATCCGTGCAAATGGTCCGATCCGAAATTTAGGGACAAGGGCCGTCCGATCCGTCCGATCCGTGCAAATGGTCGGGTGCAAATGGTCAGGTAGAAAGTTTAGAAAGTTTACTCCGTCCGATCCTTGCAAATGGTCGGGTAGGGTGCAAATGGTCGGGTAGAAAGTTTAGAAAGTTTACTCCTCAGAAATAGAAAATTTAGGGTCTCCCTCAAAGGAGCATTATCTATTTGGATTTATTTGGATTTCCTGCATCTGTTAACATTATTAATTAATAATGTTATTAATTAAGTAAAGAAAAACTAGAAATAACATAAAGAGACTATACTGTAAGCGCGAAAAAGCTCCTTGCCCTTTGATCCGTGTTCTTACAAGGTTATATATATGGTTTTATGCTCTTTTTATGCGATATACCACCCTGTACAGTACGCTTAATACGCCTCTTAGCCTGCTTAACGATTATGCAGATTAAGCCATCTACTAAGCCATCTAAGTAAAGCCCATCGGCAAATGAGACATCAATTAGTTCTTTTTTGCAGTATTATCCGTCAATTTTGACTTATCAACATATAAACATCGGCAAATGAGACAACAAATGGGTACCAATGGTGTCCTACAGAGACGGAATGAAGCTAGCGGCTCGCTATCACTCCACTAAAAAGAAACTAATTAGTTATAACCTCTTGATCAGCCAGCAAATCACCAATTGCTATATTGGCCCCATCTACACCCGGGTTGCCTACGATCCCAGAATGAGGAAGGCGGAGAATGCAACCTGGACCGGGACGGGACTTGGTGATTTGTTTTTGGTGAAGCAACATACCTATATTAGGATGTATGGCGACAAGCTCCCTCCCAAGGCCTTGCCTGTACTCGTGACTGGTTTTTTTTTTTATTTACAGGGTGTTTTCATATAGATCTATAAGACGGCTGCTAGCCCCTTTTATATGGTAATTTCGGACAATTGGAATATAATAAAAGGCTGCAGTTCTCAAACCGAATTTAGATGCCAGCTGGAAGTGGGCTCTCCTCGTGCCCTTTATACTCTACCTTTTTCTAGGTTGGATTACTACATGATCTGTGCGTCCGAGATGTCTAATTTTCGTTCTTTTTTTGTCGACAGAGTGACTGCACTGCTGCTCAAATGCATTACTTTAACTAGATTAAGGGTGAAACTAAAAGTTTACAAATTCCAAAACACTGCTGATGAAATATATATTTACTGGCGCATTTCGCCTTACACCTTACATATAATGCAGTAAATTAGCAAAGCAAACAATATTTATGCATCTTCTATTTAATCGAGGGGATACTCAGACATTGAAAGGGACCCTAATCATTAGAGCTTTTGTATCCATAAGAGATATTATTATTCAAAATGTAAAAGTCATGGAACGGGGAGCTTAGTTATATAGAATAAAGGGTAATCACTATGCTTAACCAGCTTGTGAAAAGTTTATAGTTGTTTAAATTAGGTAAAATGCTGTAACATACCTTGTGTCAAGTATTCGGCTGTTTTTCTTACTTACACTTATTTAATATCCATAATAATTGATATGTCATAACCTGCTTGTAATTAGTGAAAAACACGTATTAGGTTACTGCTTTTTTGTTTGGCCTCCAAGAAGCTTTACAAAATCACTATCATAAAATTACATTTAAGTTTCTAAACAATATCTCGCCTCTCTAGCTACAGGGAGGTTAAGCCATCAAACTTTACAATTCTTAAGGCCACGTCTTTTTCTTACTGAACACCATAAGGTTTAGTATGATTGCTTAGAATCACTCAAGCGATCAACGAATGTCTTACCTCAAGGGCACTCTCGATAGGAGTCCAAACCTTTCCTTCCCTTGCACAGAAATTTTTCCTTGCGATATGATTTTTCCCTGCACACATACCGCAGTATTGGGGTTTAAGTAAAAATCATTTTTTACCTGCTATCTATGAACTGAAACAATGAGTACGATGTTTAAGTATTATATCTTACCTGTTTTCCTTCCAAGCCCCTGCCGTAAAGCATTTAAGGTAAGACAAGTCTCCCTTGGTCAAACATAAACTGGTACAAGCCTGGGTGACGGCTAGTCTTGAAGGTTGCAGACCGAGCAGCCACTTGGTAGAGCAGCCCAGGATAACTAGGAGCAAAAAAAAAATGCTACTGTCGAACTTTGTGTTTGTCCAAACTTCAAGATAGCGCTGAGTTCAAGGTTCTTTAAACCTGCAGGGTTTCTACAAATCTCCGAATGGGACGACTGGAGGATGGTACATGTCATATATCTCGTAATTGAAAAAAAAATCTACTTGTACCGATAGGAGTTGATGAGGATTTTATTATCCATTGCCAGCTGTGCAAACTTGACCCCATAATTTAAACATAGTCTTCGGCTGTTTGTATTTGGTTTGGAAAGAAGATGCTCATATGGAGTTTGTCGTAATTTTGGTAACCCTCCACATCGAAGCCAAAGTTGGGAGTGAGCACCATGGCTGGATTATACCTCTGACCATCGTCTGTAAAAATGTCTGAGGAGAAGATTGGAAAAGCTTTTGCATTGTAAATATTTGTCCAATAAGCAATAAATATTTGTCCAATAAGCAATAGGAATAATGACATACATGATGATCATAAAACCAACCATTACGTTGGCAATAGCAAACCAGGGTGTAGCTAGTGGGCTTCGTAGGTAGGATGATACAATTGCCCAATCAAGGGAAACTGAACCGATTCCGAGACCTTTTAGCCCTGAACCAATCTGCTGAGTTCTAAAAGAACTTTTCCATATCCAGCAAGCTATTGATAAAGCTGTCACTGATGGGAAGAGGAAATTTGGCACCAAATAGTATGAAAAGCTTGCTGTCATAACTACGAAAAAGAACTGCATCCTCGTTAATCCTCCCTTTGGTATCTTCTCATTTTCATGCAGAGCCCTAATTCATCAGCCCATAAGCCCTGTATAATATACTGCTAGGTTTCTGAACAAAGTGACTGACTGAGTTCCCTAGACAAATATCCCCACTAAGATTTAAGAGAGTTCCCTAGACAAATTTCCCCACTAAGATTTAAGAGAAAAACTATGAAGGGAAAATACCTGAAGAGGAAAACTTGAACAAGATTTCCAGGCCACCACATGTAGGAAGCCTCCACCAAAATCTTTCTCCAAATGCCAGCCCACCCAAATCCAAGAACCTAAACAAATACACTGATGGGAATTAAAAAATTGGCAAGAAAGAAGATAATAGAACAGAAACCGATTTGTATGCATGATGACTATATCCACCAACGTAATTTGCATGAATTTTTCACCTGAGTAGTAACCGAAAGCAACCAAGCAGCTAAAGAACTAATTTGCCGTTTATGCATTGATTATGGTTAGGATACTTATTGCATATACAGCTTCAGCTCCAGCATTGGCAAAAATGGTTATCAGAACATGTTCCTTGATATTGAATGGCCCTGGATTCAGTGAAAAATACCAGTTGGTACATGGAAACCAGATTTTTTTCGTGGGCAGTGTTGCAGCCATGAGATGGCCCAAGGGAAGAACAACAATCTGGGTAGAGTATCCTCATATTGTCAGCGGGTTTGATTTAAACATGAAGAATTGATTGGCCACAGCCAATATAACCCAATATATTACTCCTGGAAACCCCACTCTGAATATCATCACTGGTAAAGTTGGATCATCTGTAGTAGGAACAGTCAATGCAACTTCCTCAATTGGAGACTAGTCCTTCACTTTTTCCTCACCTGCAGTTCGATATATGTTCAAAATTAAGCACTGAATTAACTGATAAAAAAAATCTAAGAATGAACCAGATACGCTTAACCTGAACTTAAATTACTCAACCAGAACATGTAGCTGGAGCCATTTTGATGAGAAACCCAGACCCAGAGCTGTAATGAACATGACCACACATAAATGATTGGAAAATGGGAAGCTTATTTATTGATTCGACACATTATACTGGCAATAAATTTATTCATTACTAAACTTGATTTAATTCTCTAGATAACATTGTTTAGAGTTTTGGATTCCTAATGATTTACTTCTTCTGACAAAGATAGCTCCAGGGTATAATGCCATGGATAAAGTCATCAATCCACTAGGAGTAGAGTGTGTATTTAGGGCATAAGGCCTAAAGAGTGTTTGATGGTGGCTCCTGCCGTCTAACTTAGTTCGACATTTTGTTGGTACTTGCTCAAATTGATGATGTCAAATCCTTGGGAATATGTATTCATAACACAAATAAGCTAACACCTGGATTTTTCGCTTAACGACTGTCCAGAACTCACCTACTCTCAAATTGAAGATGCCATTTCGCCCCGAGATGGTGGAAAAGTATTCCTCGTATCCCAAAGTGTTCTCTAAATTTAAATAGCGAATTAGAGTATTTTGGAAATTCTCCAACTCTACTTCTTGTTGCCTCGGAAAAACAAACCAGAGCTATCTATTTAGTAAAGTGTCAACGTAGATATGCTCTTTCAATCTGCTTCTAAGAGGGCACGAGGCAGTAACCATCAGAGGAAAGTATATCTAGAATTTCGAAAGCGCCGAAGTTTATAAAAAAGCTCTAAGAAGCAATTCCATACCCATAGCAGTAGGAGCTACGTAAATTTCAGTGATAAAATGCGAGAAAATCATTTTGTAAATTTGATTGCCGTGGAGCGGTACTGGCCTCATGTGTAACGGTTGCATTAATCAAGTTATTTTCTAGGTCAGTTTTGCAATTGTCCTTCGTACATAAAAATTCGTCTTCCAGATCCTCAATCTCATGATTTCTCTGAAACTATATTCAATATTTTCAACTGCTAAAGGCAGGGACTTCTGCCTGCTAGTCCGCCTTTAGCAGCTCTCCTTGTTTGTTTATGATGGTTGACCACCTTTGTTTCCATTATTGCTTAGAATTTTAGAACTTTACCATGCTTTTGATTTCAGTAAACATTTTGTTAGAATGAAATACTTTTAACTACCTTTGTCCTCATATGAGGAATAAAATGTATTTGGTACTTTGTGGTGATTTGACTAGTAAAATCTATTTGATAGACGTTGACATACTTGCAATATTACATTGCTGCGTTTAGTTCTTTGTAAATACCTAAATCACATCAAAGGCCTATACAACTTGGGCTTTTTCTCAATGTTCCTCCGAAAAAGTTTTCGCTTCGAAAAAGTTTTTGGGACGGGGGACGCGGGAGTGGAGAACTGCACATCGGGGATGCTTGGAGACCACCCCAAATTTAGGGATATTGAGGAGGACGTGGAGACGTCTCTAAAATTATAAAAATAAATAAAATATCAAAAATAACAATTCATTTGATGTATATTAATGATTGTGCAATGTAAATACTAAATATATTATATCACTTTATTTTCTAAGTAGTACCAAGTAGGAATTGTAAAATGTGAAAATAATGGAAAAATATTAAAAAAAATTCACAGGGACATGGTTGGGGAGGGAAAGTTTCCTAAGAGTCCCCAAGTCCCCTAGACGCAGGAAACGTGGAAACACGTTGGGCTTCTCATATACAATTTTGTTGAACATATATATACAGGTATATTGTGTAGTTGTGGTATTTGGCCTTCTAGGACTTACAGAATTGCTAAAATATCTATTAAAACAAGAGTGCCTTTTGTGCAAACATTTAGGTGTGCTCATGCAAAATAATTTAAATGCCTCATAAATTGTGGAGGAATACTTTATATCTATGAATATGGTTTTGTTTTGGGATCCTTTCAAAACCAAGTCATAAAATCAACTATTTAGTTACTATAAGAGTTAATATGAATATGGTTTTGTTTTGGGATCCTTTCAAAACCAAGTCATAAAATCAACTATTTAGTTACTATAAGAGTTAATGACAAGCTGGTATTTTGTGTTTTTAAAAGTGAAACAAACATATTTTCTGCTAGAGATATGTTTTCCACCTCTATCTTCTCTAGTTGTAAGATTACTATCAATAATATACTAACACAGCTATAAGTAAAGTGGCCAGTGAACACTACTTAGTTTTGTAGAAATGGTTAGTTCTTAAAAAAAAGATTAAACATATTAATATAAACATAAAACAAATATTATTTAATTAAAAAAACAATTATTGCTACACGTTTCTTTAACCACCACTTAAGTAAAGCTTATTCAAATCTTCATCAAGATGTATTTAAGCATAACAATATACCACAACCATAAAAATGAATCTTAGTTGTATACTTGTTACATTGAAATTAATTTTATTAATCTGCTCAAAAAAGCCCATAATATGAGGTAATATTATCACTGTAATCTTTATATATGTTAACATCCTTGGACTTCTCTAGAGATAATGGTATACCATTGAAACTTCACTAATTTATTGACCTTTTGGCCAGGCATCTATATTTTTTGAAAATTTGGATTTAAGTTTCCGGTATATCGCGGGCTGGGCCTGGCCTAGGCAAGTTTGACAAGTTACCGATTCCCCTACTCTAAAAAAAAAATTGGATTTAAGAAATTTTATACAAAGCAAAGAGTAAGAGACTCGGTAATCTCAAGTTTTGAAGACTTGATATTTGCTTTCAAATATGTGGTTATGTCTTTTATTCTTTCTAGAGGTTGGAAGTTATATGGTTATGTCTTTTATGGTTGGAAGTTATGGTACCTTTTGTCGGCACCAGTTTGATGGCAAAGCATATAACCTCATTAAAGGGAATGCTTGAACCTCATTTTAAACCTCATTTTAATCACAGCATATTGTTGGATATGAGTTAAATTACTCAATCTAACTATATATCCTTCTTGAGCTGAGTAATGGCCTAAATATTTTATCAATCTAACTATACATCCTTCAATTTGTGAACAACACCGCCCCACAAATTAGTTCCAGTGACATAGACAAGCTCATGCAAAGCCGTTCTCCATGCTTGGAACTCTCGCCATGATGAAGGTTCTTTTCGTCACTCCCCAAAGAAATAGTGATTTGTGGAACCGAATTCTTCCAAAAATGAAAAGGCAATAAGGCAATTAGTGCTAGAATTTTCAGTTTCATATATTGTCTTTTCATTTATGTGTTATGTCATGTTATGTTTTTCTGTTGTATACCTATAAGAATAGGTGTTTATATTTTAGAATTTGGGGTGGAATAGTATTTATGTTTTTCGTTTTAATGATATATGTGTACTGTTCAAAATTGATTTTATGGCAATAGTTCCAAATTCGAAATAAACAATTATAAAAGAAAAAATATATAAAAATAACTCATAGTTGATGAATCGATAACTAGTAATTGTTGCATGAATAACTTTTAGCAGATGCATAGATAACACGAGAACAAGTAACAAACATATAAGTTATTTGTGATACTTAAAATGTGACCTGTCCATATACACTAGCCACACGCGAACAAGTAACAAACATATAAATTATTTGTGATACTTAAAATGTGACCTATCCATATACACTAGCCACAAGTTAAGTGACTATGCTAGTCTTATGTTTGTTATGTAGTCTTATGTTTGTTATGTAATATTTTTCTTTCACATACTTTGAAGAAAAGCTTTTGTGAAAGCTGAAAATCTTATGTCTCTGTGTTTTGAAATTTGTCTACTTAAAGTGTTTTGGAACTTGTCTATGTAAAGATCAGACTACAAGTCAAGTCTAGAAACTCTGTTTATGAGCAACTTTTGTAAAATTTTGTATTGTTTCAGTTTTTTTTAATATAATTTGAGAGCCTTTTTCATACAAGTCAAGTCTAGAAACTCTGTTTATGAGCAACTTTTGTAAAATTTTGTATTGTTTCAGTTTTTTTTAATATAATTTGAGAGCCTTTTTCATGAAAATAAATGTCTTAATATTTTAATATAGATTAAGTGTCTTAATATCAGGTCTAAGGTAAGTTGAAGGAGGTGGTGAGTTTAACTTGTTCATTTCTTTGCAATTGAATTTCTTTTTTCTTATTATTCTCTAACGTTATATATAAATAATTATTATAATTTTCATAAAATAAAAGTTATAATTAGGTGGATAGGTGTGGATAGGTGTTTATATTTACATCTATAGGTGTTTTTATTTGAGATTTGGGGTGTACTAAGGTCTATACGTTTTCATCTACGGACTAGGATGACACAAGTGGACTGTACTAATGTCTTTCCTAAAAAGCTTGACCAATACTCAAATGTGCATTTTGATTCTACACTCAAGTTTCATCTATGAATTTGCTTAATGAGATTCAGGCCTCGAACTCATTGTTAATAATTGATACGGTTTTATGGAACAATAGGCACACAAGAAAAATGCTCCAATATGTAGGATACCAAAATGCTATAGGGAACAAATGTGTTGCTGCAGGATCCATTGCTACAGGACGAATCATGTTGTTGTAGGACTGGATCATGTTGTTGTAGGAATGGCTACATGACTGTGTTTAACTCCAAATATAAACACAGAATTCCAACTCATGGGTTCTTCTTGACGAAAACGTCATTTAATCATTCAAACTTGAATTTCTAAGCTTTCATTAAATATGAACTGCTACAAGCTCCAACATCACCACTCTCAATGAACTCTTCCAAAGAGTATATCTGCTATGTCTCTCTTGTTGAACTTCAAAAAGCATCAGTGCGCTCTGATACCACATGATGCAAGCCTAAAACCATAAGCTTGCTCTATCCAGGATTCTCCTTTGGTTAGTCTAAAACCCCTTCTTGTGATTACATGAAATTCAAACACACCACATGAATACATATCAATTACAAAAAATGTCATATCAGACCTCTAACAAGATAATAACAAACCTGGATAGGAAATCTCTAGTCATCATTTTAAAGAAACATTTAAAGCTTTTTTTGTCCTTCCTCAAAAACTTGACCAATACTCAAATGTGCATTTTTCTTCTACACTCAAGTTTCAACTACAAATTGCCTTTTAACTAAGATCCATGTCTAGAACTCATTGTTAATAATTTATACAGCAAGATATAGGATTTCAAACCTTGTGTGATTTTATAGGAACAATAGGCGCATTGGAAAAACACTACAATATGTAGGAAACCGAAATGCTAAAGTAAACAAATGCATTGTTGTAGGACTGGCTACAAGACTGGGTTTAACTCCAAATCTAAAACCAGAATCCCAACTCATGGGTTCTTCTTGATGGAAATTCCATTTAATCATTCAACCCCAAATTTCTAAGCTTTAGGCCAACAATTTCTTGCACCTGCCAAGTGATTGAAGGAAACTCTGTTCAAGAGCAGAGAATAAACATAAATTCTTGTACAAAACTGAACCGATTGAAAAGCGATTATGAATATGCATGTAGAATGTTTTAAAGGTACTAACACGATTTCAAATAAATGAGTGGCAAGGAAAATAAGGAATTCCCAGTAGGTATCTCAATGCCTGGGATGAATTAAATCACAAAGACTGATTATAGAAAACATTTCTTCTTGGATTTGTCATAATGCAAAACTTCAATTATCCATAATGCTATGCAATAATATTTGGGCATAATCTGATCATTCAAATTAATGGAGTATTGAACAAATTTTTCTTCACAAATCATATACATAGAAATCTAAGTCTGGGAATGAACATTTAGAAGTTTCTCAATAATATTTATCATTTACATTCAAATCTTCATCATCTCCAATCCAACCCTCGAAAGCTTGAGTTTGTATCTTTTATTACAACTCTTAGATAAATGAAAGTTAAAATATATTTTCCCTAACCAGTCCTATTTCACTCAAGTATTAACTGAATATGAATTAACTATTAAACGTCACTTAATAAAAAAACAAATCTCTATGTATTTAACTATTCTAATTCATCTAAGACTCAAACTTTGGTATCCTAATCCCACTTCTTTGTAAATGTATTTTAAACCTTCTAGGAATTATCTAACAACTTAGGAATTTACAAATGAGTACATTTTTGGGGAACTCACTTCCTTAGTAAATGTAAAGACCCCTAGGTCTATCAAACAAGTTGAGTTTGAGAGCTTATGTTCCTTCATGAGACCCCTGAGGTAGAAAATTTTATGACGTTTTGGTCATAAGATTTCAATTTCTTCATTCCTCTTGGATCCAAAACTTGATTTTGTTGTTGTTTTCCATATGCTCTACTGCAATGTTTCCATGTTATTTTCCTCCATCTTCCAGGATCCCATACTCTATGTGTGTGTTTTCCATTTATCTTGCTGATGTAGTCTTCTTCATCTAGATGCAATTTATAATTGACTATCGTTTCCATCACATGGTATTCTCGTCTATATATCTTCATCATTAACTTCCACAGTTCATCAATCTCAATTTTTATATATGTTCCATGTTGGTACATGGTACGGCTATAAGTTAGCTTCTGCAATTTTTCACAAAACAATTGCATAGATGCAACCATATTTTGATCTTCACACCTTTGCTTGTTTTCAACTTATCGTAAATATTGTTTTATGAATAAAAACACATACAACCACCAATGCATATTTTTAATTTGTACTAGACTCAGTCTACATGATTTTTCAAACAAGATGTATTTCCTCATTGATTTAAAATGACAGGTAAACAAACATTTTATACCTTCAATGATATTGTGCCAATCACTGATCATTTGCCTTAACATTATCATTATTATCTATTGTCACTCTTTCCTTAGAAAGCTCCATAGTTGCATTAATGTAATCTTGCATTAACCATCTCAAAGTTCTACAATCCATGCCATCTTCAAACCAACTAATGACCTCCTTTCCGTCTTTATTCCTGTCAGATTCTTTCTGAATACTTTCCTCTTTATTAGTCCTTTTGTCAGCTGAACTTTCTAGAAGATACTTAGTCTTTGTCAAAACAAATTGTTGGCGATTTAAACTAGGCTTCAATTTGGTTCTTAACATCAGAATAAAGCACTGCGTGAGAGCTATAAAAAATCTCTCCCAAGTTCCTTTACAAACCTCAGATGTACATAGTTTCCTTTTCCACTGTTCTTGTTTTTTTATGGAAGATGGTTTGTTTCCATCCTTGGAATCTTTATTTCTAGTTACACCTGCACACAGAATAATCATACTATAGAAAACATTCACTTCATAACATTCTTGGATTTCATTCTTCATAAATACACTTTGCCCTTTTCTCTGGTTGCACATTGCAAAAATATCATTTACTGTTCCTTTACAGACATGGACTTCTTCTTGAACTCTTAATCCATCTTCTATAGTTTTATTTTTATGTAGGAACTATTTTTTCTCCGCATCAATATTCTTACTCCCATCCTCTTCTAATTGCTCCCCATATCTCAATACAGTATATGGTTGTCTCAAAATTGCACCATATAAATTATTTTGTTGTTTGATTTGTTTCCACTGTTCATTAGTTGTAATGTTCAGTTCGACTAGTTCTTTAGTTTCAACTCCTTTTATGTTCTCAAGTTCATGGAAATACTCATCAAAATATGTCATTCTTTTCAGGACATGTTTTCCATTTCCCATTTACTCCACTCTACACCCTACACTTTCTCATGTGTTTGAGACATTCAGTTGTCTCTTCCAAATTCCTTGCTCAATTATGGAAATTTTCCTTCCTTCAAAACCCTCATCCTTTCCTGCATCTACATAAGAAACAAACTTATAACATCAAACAAATTGCTTCACCAATTCTTGAGATTCATCACGAGCCAATACAATGATTGTTAACATCCCATGTTCATCTTCTTTGCTTAAGTAGTTTGTTGTTTCATCTAGTGCATGTGCTTTTTCTTGAATTCTTGTATTATCTTTGGGACTCTCCTGTTGAATTTCTTTCTCCTCATTTCCTTTTAGTACAATCCTATGATCTGTATTTTCTTGTTGTAACATGAGTCCACCTTCACATGACAATCTACTGTCTTCACCTTCAACTTTCTCTTGTACAATGTTGCAACTAAGAATCCTTGGATACTCTGTATTTGCAACTGTTATGCAACCCTCACCCATCTTATTCACTTGAAGAAACTTCTTTTGTAGCACCTTATTGTTGTCTTCAAAGACAATAAACTCCTCCACAAAATCTATGGATATTACAACTAAATGTTACTCTTCTGCTGTAATGTTTTCCTCTCTCACAAGGATGCTACCTTTCACCTCATTTGCTGCATTCTTCGGTCCTCTGTCTCTTTGAGACTTTTCTGCTAAGTCTTCTTCCTTTTGACCATCTTCCAGACATAATGTTGTCTCTCTCCCTTCTATGACAAATTTATGTGTTCGTCCATCCTTTAATTCCTCATTACTTGCAAGCACATGCTCATAGAAATAGTTAGTTTGAAAAACATTTGTCTTGTTTGATGCATCAGGCATCTCTTCTTTGCATTGGAATGCAATTCCCAAACTTGCTACAAGATACTTATATTGTTTCTCATTACCACCATCATCCTCTTCACTCTCTTCTCCAAGGATTGGTCCATATTCCGGTTCACAAATGCAAACTGCTTCTTCATAATCCAAAGACTCTTGCTCATACTAAGCTGCCCTCATTTTTCTGCTTGCTTTAACCAACCTTTCAACATGTGTCTCTGTCTTCTTACAATTAACTACCTAATAAGCCATATATCCACCTTCCTCATTACCCATCCAAGTTTTTGGTATTCCTCATTCTTCTGTAGCAGATCCATTAACACATTAAGTCGCACCTTCATCTTAGCCATCTCTTCCTCAAATTCCTTATCACTCATCTTCCTCTTTATGTCATTTGCTTTGACATTTTTTGTCTTTGTTGTGGTTTTCACTTGAACCTTCATAATTACCTTTAGTAGTCATGTTTTCTTCTCCTTTGTGAAAGTTACCTTGTTCAGTGTGAGCTGCAATGAAGCCAATACCTCACCAAGCTTCTCCTTAGCTTGGAATTCAATGGTCCACTCCTCTTCAACCTCCTTGAGCACTCTTTGCTCTCTGTTTATTTCACTTACTTCTAACTTACTGAGAACTTCTACTTGTTATCATTCTTCCAACCTTAGCTAGACTTTTCAAGGTTCTTTACTTAAGTGGTGGTTAAAGAAACAGGTAGCAATAATGGTTTTTTTAACTAAATAATATTTGTTTTATGTTTAGATTAATCAATTTAACCTTTGTTCAACAACGAACCATCTAAAAAAAACTAACACTTTACAAAAAAACTAACACTTTACTTATGGTTGTGCTGGTATATTATTGATGATACTCTTACAACAAGAGGATATAGAGGTGGAAAACATATCTCTGGTAGAAAATATGTTTGTTTCACTTCTAGAAATAGAAAATAGCAGCTTGGGATTAAGTCTTATGGTAACTAAATAGTTGATTTTATGACTTGGTTTTGAAAGGATCCGAAAACAAAACCATATTCATAGATATATATATTCTTCCACAATTTATGAGGCATTTAAATTGTTTTTGGATGAGCAAACCTAAATGTTTGCACAAAAGGCACTCTTGCCTCTTGTTTCAATAGATATTTTAGCAATTTTGGAAGTCCTGTACAACTACACAATATACCTGTACATATATACAGCAAAATTTTATATCTACATTATATGTTCAGCAAAACACCTATCATTTATTTGATCTTCTAGCTCAAACAACCATTTTCCCTACGAGTCTTAATAAACCTTACTTCTTTTCAGTTTGCACATGGAAAAGTATAATGCTTACATGAAAATGATTCCATTTTTATTGTTACATGAGGTTAATTTTTGTCCAAAAATAATCATAATACTTGGAATAAGCTAATATGTTTCTCTATTTTATTGAAGTTTCTCGATTGATAATGTTTTGGTTATTTCTCAGCCATACATAAAAAAAATTGGTTATTTCTCACCTATACATCAAAAAGAATAATAGACATTTATCTATAACAATATGTTACATCAATAATATTGATAAATTTAATTGAAAAAAATTAAAAATTAAAAAAAGAAATTACTACAATAAAAAAAACTAAAAAAATTAGATTATTATAATACTAGCAACAACCATTTTAATAAGATTAATATGTTCGAATAGTCCCAAAAAAATATATTTGACACATTTTCATTGGAATGAAGTTCAACTTCTCAAGGTAAGAGATGGAGTCTCTGGAGTACCACTACACATTCATCTAATAGTTTTTTATTACCACATTTTAATTACCACGTTCATTTAAATTTGACTTAATAATTGTATCAAATAATCAAGGTTATCTAATAGGTATCTAATATAACTGCCATTAGATTTGAAGCTAAGCTAATAGTTGTAAAATCAATAGAGTTAAGCTAATAGTTGTATCTAATAGTTAATTCAAAAGTTAATATATATGAACAATTACACTTCAAGTAAAAGTAGTGATTGGAGTTGAAGTTAAGATAATAGTTATATCATCAATGAATTTAAGCTCATAGTTGTATTTAAAAATGGAATAGTTGAAATTGAAGTTTAATTTTTCCAACTATTACTAAGTTACATACTTAACACATGTTAACTAAGCTATTTTTGACTTTTTTGAAATTGTTCATTTCAAATCATAGAATCAATATGAACAATACACTTGTCTCATTCTCGTCCATAAATGAAAAAGCATAGATGGTAGTCCACCCCAAAATTCTAAGATATATATAAAGATATAAACACCCATCCGTGTAATTAGCTTGATGCCGAACTGTTACATAAAGGAGTTTATTAGGAGTTAGTTAAACTAATAGTTGAACAATCATTGTCCAATTAAGCTAATAGTTGTATCTAATAGTTAAGCTAATAGTTATCCAATATAAGGGTGAGTAAGATAATAGTTGTATCTAGTTAATTTAAAAGTTAAAGTATCATGAATTGCAATTCAAGTAAAAGTTATGAGAGTTGAAGTTAAGCTAATAGTCACCTCCATGGAAGTTTTTATTTGAGATTTGGGGTGGACTACGCCCTATGCTTTTTGAAAATTCCAAATAAACAATTATAAAAAAAAAAGAATATAAAAAATAACTCGTACCTGATGAATGGATCACTCTTAGCTATACATGGATAACTCATAGCTGATGAATGGATAACCAACAAATCAAACTAGCTCTCAACCATTTGATCCCTATCCACTTGATCTAGCCACAAACCATGTGGGTGTGATCGTCTTAATACAAGTTGATGTAACCATTCAATTTTAAATAATTTGATGTAATAATTTAATTTTATCTAACTAACTATATATATGATATGGAAATTTTAAAATAAATATCAAAGATGTAAATTTTAAAGATAAAATTTAGGAATAAGGAAAAAATACAATTTAACAAGGTTTTAAAAATATTTTGAAGGTATTTAATTTGAATGTGTTTTTATGTAATACATGTATATTTAAGGATATATCTAAAAATTTGAGAATTTTTGGGGCATCTAAAATTCCAAAAATTGGTCATTTTAACTTAAATTTTTAAAAAATTTAGCAAGATTTTATTAAAATAGTACCAGAAAAATTAGCTTATTTAAACCCAATTCTTAAATTTTTTAACATAAAATATTTATACTTGACAAATAAGTCAAAACAACTTGAAAGTTATAAATTAATTTTTAATTAAAATATTTTATTTCACTATGTTTTTAATTATATTTATTCAAAAATAATTGAAATTGCAATATTTCTAAATCACAACTAAATCTATGATTTAGCTTTATGTTTCAACAAGTGCAATTCAAACATAGTTTATTACTTCATAATAAATCTAATCTTTTAAAATGAAATTTAAAAAAAAAATGTTAAAGTATAGTAAAAATAATGTTAACAAAATTTTAATTATNATGAAACTCTGGATGGATCAGCAGCCTTTCAATTTGCTGAGAATATCAAAAGACTTAAAGGGGAAGTCAAGGAATGGGCCAAAGCCAAAAGAGTGCGTGAGGATGCTGAACTAAAGCAGATTGAAGCAGAACTTCTTCAGATCTATGAAGGGGATGGGGGGGGCTTACTGTCTCTGGATTCTAAAGAAGCGATGGTTTTTCTGGAAGGTAGAAGGAACACTCTTTTGTTGGAAAAGGAGGAAGCTTGGAGACTCAAGAGCCGAGCGATTTGGCTTGAATGTGGAGATGAAAACACCAAATTTTTTCATGCATATGCCAGGGGCAGGAAAGCTGAAAATACTATTTGGTGTCTGAGAGATGGAGAAGGGTCAGAGCATTTAGATTTTGATGGAAAAGCTAGATGTGGGGTGACTCACTTTGAAAGTTTGTTTAGGGCGCCTACTCTGACCTCCATTGCGGAGGTTATTAGGATTGCACAGATGTTTCCGAGGTTTGCAGAAGAGGAGGACAATAGGAGGTTGATGAGTCCTGTGGATGAAGAAGAGCTAAAGGAGGTTTTGGGTAGTTTTCAAAAAGATAAGAGTCCAGGGCCGGATGGATGGACTATAGAATTTTTTCAGGGCTTTTATGAGATCTTTGGGTTGGATCTGCTTCAGGTGGTTGAAGACACTCGAACCTCGGGAAGACTACCAGCGAGCTTCAACGCTACCTTCATAGCTCTGATCCCAAAGACGGACAATCCAGTTACGCTCAATGAATTTAGACCAATCTCCTTATGTAACTGTATCTACAAGATTGTTTCGAAAGTTATAGCTCAGAGGTTAAAAGTTATCTTATCAAAGAATATTTCAGCCGAACAGTTTGGGTTCTTGGAAGGTCGTCAGATTCATGAGGCTATTGGGGTGGCACAAGAAGGTTTACACAGCTTGAAGAGTAGGAGCATCAAAGGGGCTATTCTAAAAATTGATCTTTCAAAGGCGTATGATAAGGTAAGTTGGATTTATCTCCGATTATTACTGACTCATCTAGGGTTTGCTATAAACTTCATTAGATGGATTATGTCCTGTATTACTACTGTCTCTTTTGCTGTTCTCATAAATGGGGCGGCCTCTCCTTTTTTTCATGCGGAGAGGGGCCTGCGGCAAGGGTGTCCACTATCCCCGTTGCTTTTTCTGCTGGTGGCAGAAGGACTAAGTAGGGCTATTGATGAGGCTAAGAGGATGGGCCGTTTCTCTGGCATTTGTATTGGGGAACAGCTAGCTATAACTCACCTCCTTTTTGTGGATGATGTTTTGATCTTCTGCTCTGGAGATAGAAGGGATTCTCGAGCACTGAAGGAGATACTGGATCTCTTCTCCAAAGCTACAGGGATGGATATTAATGTGGAAAATTCCACAATCACTACTCATCTGCTCCGACCGGAAGAAGAGATTGAACTCTTACAAAATTTCCCTTTTGTTTTTTCTGGTCTAGATGTTGGACTAAAATATTTGGGCTTTTCCCTAAAAGCAAATTGTTACCAGAAAAAGGACTGGAGCTGGCTGATAGGAAAGGTGGAGAAAAGGTTACAGGTGTGGAGCTTCAGATGGTTGTCGAGAGCTGGGAGGTTGGTGATGGTCAAAGCTGTATTAGAAGCCATCCCGGTTTATTGGATGTCACTCTCTTGGATCCCAAAAGGGACGCTTGAACAGATTAGGAGGATCTGCTTCAGATTCCTCTGGAGCGGAAACAAGGATGAACAAGTGACCCCCTGGGTCAGTTGGAAGAGAATAGCAGTTCCAAAGGGGCTGGGGGGATGGGGTCTTAAAAACATTTTCTTGTTTGCACAAGCGCTGGCAGCAAAAGGAGGCTGGAGACTGATTAAAACTTCAAGCTTATGGACCCGTGTAATAAAACAGAAATATTTTCCTCATGAGAGCATTGAGGCTTGGATTAGGAAGCCTAGGAAGACTCACACAGGGGGGTCGATTATTTGGAAGGCTGTGGTGAAATCTTTTCCTTTAATTGAATCGAATATGACTTGGGACGTTGGTAATGGAGAAAAGCTTCAAGTGGGAAGGGATCCTTGGATGGGGAGTGATCAGCAGCATGTTCTTCCTGAAGAAGTTATCAATGCCCTTGCCCTTCGGGGTATCTTCACTTTAAACCAGTTGGCTGAAGAGAGACCTGAGGATCCTTGGATTCAACACTGGAAAAGTGCAGCACAATTGGGATTGAGGGAACAAGATTTGCCTTACTACGAAAACTATATCAGAAACCTCCAATCGTCACATATCCAGCTTTCTGAGCAGGAGGATGAATTTATTTGGGAGCTGGATCCGGGGGGGATATATACCCCAAAGGCAGGTTACCTGTGCTTAAGTGCCGAGGCTGGGGGAAGGGAGGAGGTTTGGTGGTGGAAAATCTTGTGGAAGTTAAAATGCCCAGCAAAAACTAGGATTTTTATGTGGTGCGTTCTAGAAAACAGGGCTCCGACTTGGGATATTTTACAAAGGCGAAGCTTCCAGGGACCAGGCTGGTGTGCTCTGTGCAAAAAGGAGTTGGAAACGACTACACACCTTTTCATTTCGTGTTCTTTCACGGTGGCTGTCTGGAAAGAATGTATGAGGCAGGTAGGGCTGAATCATCGATGGGAGGGGATCTCAGTAATCAGCGCGTGGGAATCCTGGTGGAGTTCTTTTTCACGTTCTAAGCTAAAATCCCTTCCGCTGCTTTTTATTTGGGGGATCTGGCTGGCTAGGAACGGAGCTATCTTCCAAGATAAAGCTAGTATCCCAGAAATAACTGGTTCTCAAACGGTGGGATTATACAAAGCGCAGCCCGAATATATCAGAGCAGCTAAACAGAGAAGGATCCTGGATATTGAACTTGATAAAACCCACCCCTGGGGTTTTTTTGATGGAGCAGCACAAAACGAGCGTTGTGGTGGGGGGGCTGTCCTTTTTTTGTCTGATTCACATTTCTTCACCCTTACCATGGGTTTGGGAGTGGGCTCGAACAATTTTGCCGAAATCATGAGCTTAAAACTGCTTCTCATCTTTGCCATCGAGAAGGGTATCAATAGGCTGACTGTCTGTGGGGACTCTTTGAACGTTATCAATTGGATCCTGCACATCCAAGAATGCAGAAATGTTAGAATTGCCAATATTCTTTCTACTTTATAGAATGCCATTCAATCTTTTGATGCTTTCCATTGCCGGCATGTTTACAGGGAGAACAACAAAGAAGCGGACCGGGCTTCTAAAGAAGGGTTACGCTTGGACTTTGGCGCTTGGAAAGTTCGTGAGGAAAGGGAAGGGCAGAGCTATGAGTTTTACCACAGGCCGTTTATAGACTGAGCATTGACTTTGCTGTTCAATCATGTTTCAGATCGGTTTTTAGTTGACATTTTGTGTTATTATATTTCAAGCTTGCTGCTAAAACAGTGGTAGTATGATATGTATGGGCTCCATTATGCTATAATGAAACAGTGTGATCAGCCTGATGGGACAGTATGGAATACCTGATGTTAACAGTTTTGTTTTAAATTTTGCATTTTGATAAGCAGACTTATGAGTCTTATCAATGATTCCTATGTGTATAGGACTTGGAAATTCACTGACAGAGTGAATTACAGAATGTAATTTTTGATCTCTTTTTGATGAATGAAAATTACGCTTTTTTCTCTTTGAAAAAAAAATTTCAAGTAGAGAATTTTAATTATTTTCTCTTCTTTTATATATATCTAAATTATGTTTTTGCAATTTGTATGTGTAATATATATACGTATATAATTTTTTTTATAATTTATTAATATGTTTGTAATATATGTGTTTATGGATATATCTTGGGTTGTTAAGAATACTAATTGATAAACTTTTTACCAAGATTTAATGCTTTATATTAATGTGTTAATTAAACCACATTGAATATATATATATATATATATATATATATATATTAAAACTTATAAATCATTAAATAACTATATTATTTTTAATTTTTAAATAAATATTTCATCTCAATGTTAAATTCAATTAGCAATTTAGTTTTTAATTTAATTTATAATCTAATTAAGTGGATTTTGATCTCGAAGATCTTTTGCTCACAACTTATAACATTTAACCACTTAAGCTAGCCCACAAAATTTAAATAGTCATGTTAAGTCACTCACTAAATGCGTCTTATTCCCTGCATCTAACCTTGTAGTTAATAGCGACATGGTCTAACCAACTAAGCTATTCCAACTTTTATATATATATATATATATATATAAAAGCTATTCCAACTTTTATATATATATATATATATAAGTGGTAGTTGATAAATGAATAACATGAAGTATGCTGGTGATAACATGTAGCTAGGCATGGATAACAAAAAGTTGAACCCGTTTAACTCAAAGAATAAGAAAAAAAAAAAAAAACCCAAAATGTCTTCCAATCCATTGCTATCTCTCAACCATTTGATTCCTATAGACTTAATCCAATCACAAATTATCAAAATGTATTAATTTTTAATTTAATTCATAATTTACTTTTTAAAATTTTATAAACAACTTTTATGAAAAAAATTCATTGATATGTTATAATTTTTGTATATAAAAAAATAAAAAATAAAACAAATATTTAATTCAAATTTAAAAAATATAACTATTAAAAATGTGGTTGGTTCATTCAAAGCAAAAATTACTTTCGATCCATTCTTAAAAAAAATTATAACAAAGATTATTTACGTAAAGCTTTTGGTAAAATTAAAAAGATATAACTATTAAAAACGTGGTTGGTCAATTCAAAGTAAAAACTTACTTTCGGCCAATTCAAAAGAAAAATTTAATATTGTGCTATTGGTGTTTTAGGAATTTTGTCGAAGTGACATTTCAAAAAAGTGCCCCCAATAGGTTGGTCCATGGGTTATTCACGAAATTGGTCCTCATTTGAGTGTCAAAAAGAATGAATATGTAGAGAGTAGAATAAAATTATGAAGCGGTGGGTTAGGTATTTTCAATTTTGGTGGGGAGGTTTGGTATTTATTAATTTAGTTAGAAATGTTAATTTTTTAGGTATATTTTTACTTTGATAGATATTTTATTTGAGATTTGGAGTGGACTATGATTTATGTTTTTTCATCTACTAGTTTTTAATTCTAGCCAAAACTACTTAAGTCTCAAGCGAGGTTGGTATAAAGATACCAGGGCCTGGTTAAACCACTGGGAGATCGACGAAAATATTGCGTTGCAAAATATTAATAACATCAAAATATTGTTACTTCTAAGTTTAAAGAGAAACTGTGGTGTGAGAAAGATTTAGAGGCTAAAATAAAATTAAGATATTATAAGGAGGTCATCAACCCTACTCTAGAAGATCAAAAGTGTATCTATGTTTTAACGAGTTCAAAGAAAAAAACCAATATAGCCAAGATAAGAACGAACTCTCATGAGCTCCATAGTGAAACAGGTCGTTCGACTATTCCTAAAACACCATGGGTGGAAAGGATCTGTCGTCTCTGTGAGAATAGGAACATTGAAGATGAAAATCACTTCCTCTTAGAGTGCCCTGTGTACACCCACATTATATCTCAATTTCATAATCTTTGTTGCAATATCGACCTTCCTAGCGTTTTAACTTGTCAAAATTATAGTGAGCTCGGGACGCTTCTCACCAAGCTCTTTGAACATAGGAATACAATTTTAAAACAAACTAATTAATTGGTTTCTTTAGGTCCGATAGACCAATTCTGGTCTCAGTGGATGTTAAACATCATCATCATCATCATTGTAAAGATTGATTTTATGGCATTATTCAAAATTCCAAATAAACATTTATAAAAAAAAAATATAACTTAGATAACTAGTTGATAAATGGATAACAAGAAGAATGTCGGTTATAACATGTAGCTAGGTATGTATAACTCAGAGTTGAACCCGTAATACGAGGAATAAGAAAAGATTTCCAAATTGCCATCTTTTCCATACGTATCTCTCAACCATTTGACAAACTATGTGGGTATGTTAGTTGTACCATCAATGGAGTTAAGCTCATAGCTGTATCTATTAATTGAATAGCTGTATCTAATAATCCAATGGTTGAAGTTGAAAGTTACTTATCAGATGTTAACTAAGTTATTTATTTATTTATTTTTAATTATTAATTATGAATCTTGTATCACACCTACACTTAGCAGTGATACTTGGGAACTTGCTCCACAAACATTGCTTCTACTTATCAATCCAGTCTTGCAATACACTGCAAAGTCCTCACAATTATTCCAAACTAAATGATACTTTCCAAACCCGTTCTGAAGCAGGTGCTTGGCATAGTAAATGACTGTGTCTCGTGCATTTGATTGTGAAATCATGCATGATCCTCTTCCACATATATGGAGAGAAATATGTGACATTTTGGAAACACCATACTTATATCGACGCAGACAGTCCCCTTTAAGAAAGCAATCTAAGCAACTAAGGATCACTCCATTGTTTCAATAGTCACATCCACAACCCTTACTTCCAGGAATGCTCCCCATTAAATTGATGACACTATTAAGTCGATAACGATCCCCGGTAGAATGGATGACATTATTATCCCCAACGTAAATCCCTATATGGTATAAGAAGCCAGTAAGCATAATAAAATGTGTGGAAGCTAAATCCAAGTACATTGATTACAAATTTAGATGGATTTTAGTAGAAATTTTAAAATTTTTGGTTATAACGGTCAAACTTTGAAATTTTAGGTGCTTGGTGCGAGAGGAGTTTTTGATTGTGTTGAATTTGTTTCTACCATCAAAATAGTCATTAAAACACAATTAAATTCAGATTTTTGCAAAATTAAAAACTAGAGTTTGTGATAAAAATCTATAGTCCACACCAAATCCTCCAATAGCTAGACATCTCCAAAAATAAAGTCACTTTTTTGAATATTGAATGCAGAGATTGAGATCAGAGATTGAGATCAAGGTTAATTTTAGATTTTTTTATTAAATTTGATTCAACAAAATTTTACATTTTTTAATTCTAAAAATCATGAAAATTGTTTATGAAGTGTATATAAATTCTTAGAAATTTGAATCTTTTTAAAAATATTTCAAAAAAACATTTACTATCTACTATCTCTTGAGAGAAGAAGTAACTAACCACACCCAAAATGCATGTATGAATTCATACATGCACATACAACATCTATATAAGTTTATGAATTAATACAAAATTATATTTACATTCTAAACAATTTAACATGTATGTATATATATAAATTATGAACTAGAACACTATAAAATTGAATATATCATGCAATATGAAATTATATGAATATACAAATATAAAATTAAATATGAATTAGATCATTAGGAAAATGAAATCATATATATGTATTCATAATTGTATGTAAATTGTATAATTTCATATTCACATATTCACATTCAATTTCATATTGCATATTCTTATATATTCAATTTCATAGTGTTCTAGCTCATAATTTTTATATATATACACATGTTAAATTATTTATAATTTAATTATAATTTTCTAAGTGTAATTTTGTAATTAATTCATAAACTTATATACATTGACATGCGCATGTATAAATTCATAATTATATGTAAATTGTATAATTTCATAAATTGCATATTCGTATATTCAATTTCATAGTGTTCTAATTCATAATTTGTATATATATACATGTTAAATTGTTTAGAATTTGATTATAATTTTGTAAAATTGTAATTTTGTAATTAATTCATAAACTTATATACATTGTATGTGCATGTACATATACAACCTTCTAAAACCACTTATGTGTACATGTGAAATAATGGTATGTGTTGTGAAAGAATTGAAAAAAATGTTTGATCACCACACTAAATTAAAACATATATAAGTAAGTGTATTATAGTATGAGTAGTTCTAGAGTTGTCCAATGAAATTAGAGAATGCTTGATGAATATATATATAATTATATAATGCATAATATCTAGTTCTAAATGAATATGCATATATAGCCTTATCATTGCACTTATTTTCTTCATATTTTCTATAGCATTATCTCTACTTTCATCGATTTTAATATGATTTTAATTTCATATTCATATATGAGCATTTTCATAGTGTTCAAATTACAATTTTACATTACATTATGATAATAATGATAATTACATTACAATTACATTGAATTACAATCATGTACAAATGACAAGGAATCATATGACTTTAAGCATTGACGATAATGATGATCTCAAAGAAAATCAACAATTACAATCACAATCACAATCACATTACAATTACAATCACATTAACGTGTATAAGCACGAAACTTACGCTAATGGGACAATAAGGTAGAGTAAATACAAATACAATTTTACATTACATTATGATAATGATGATAATTACATGTTACAATTTTACAATTACAATTACACTAAACAATTACAATTACAATTACATTACAATCATGTACAAATGACTAGGAATCATATGGCTTTAAGCAATGATGATAATGATGATCTCAAAGAAAATCAACACTTACAATTAGAAGCATATTTACAATTACAATCACATTACAATTTACTTAAGATAAGGTAGAGTAACATATTTTACTTAATAACCTAATTTACTTAATAACATCCGGTTTGGGACATAAGTCTCATCTGCAACAATTGTGGGAAGTACTTGGGATTTTCCCTAAAACTCATTATGAGGAGTACCACAGGAACCCCGAAGTAGCTGGACATTGAGAGGATATACCAAGTGAAAATGGCAACGACCCCTAATGGACTGACTAGATTCTCACCTGTGAGAAAAACCAAAGAGTTGTCGTTTGTGGCCAAGTGGTTAGCAGCTTTACCTGTGCCATGAAGTGAGGGGTACTGCTCCAATACTCAAGCCCGAGACAGCCTTGGTGGCCGAGTGACTACCTTTGAACCATTAGGAAGCCGATTTAAACCGGTGTCCTTATTCATCTCCAGTTACTACAATATGATAAGTAAAATAAAATGTTATTCTTTAGTTTGCATTTATTTGTATTTATTCCAAGAGCTTGTATTTATTTTTTAGTTTGTATTTATTTATTTCTAGATACTGGCACTACAACAAAACCCTGTGATTAGTGTCTCTTTTAGCTTCCTTTTTAGCGCCCACTATCACTTTTAGTGTATTTTCATCAATTTTTTCACAAACTGGGCGTTTTTCCACAGGATGGCACTTTTAATGGCATTATTAGCATCCCTTTTTAAAATTTGGTGCTATTTTGGATGCTAATTAGCATCCCAATTAGCATCCCTATTAGCGTCCCAATTAGCATCCAAAATAGCATCCCATATAATGCCCAGAATAGCCTCCAAAAAGACGTCTAGAATAGCACCAAGCTTAGCACCATATATTGAGCCAGGGTTAGCGCCAGGAATTGTGCCATGAATGTCGCCAAGAAAATAATCTGACATAACACCAAGTATAGATCCAGGAATTGCACCTAGAAAACATCCAACATAGCGCCAGGTATAGAGGAAGGTATAGAGTCTGGAATAATGCCATAAATTTAGCATCCAAACTCATGTTCAAAATAGTATCCCAATTAACGCCCAGAATAGCCTCCAAAAAAATGTCCAGATTAGAACCAAGCATAACACCATATATTGAGCCAGGGTTAGTGCTAGGAATTTCGCCAGGAAAAACATTTGACATAGCGCCAGGTATAGAGAAAAAAATTGTTCCTAGAAAACATCAAACATAGCGCCAGGTTTAGAACCAAGTATAATGCCTGGAAAATGCTAGAAATTTCAAAAGGAATCGCACTAGGAATCGCACTCGGTTTAGAGCTAGGAATTGGGTTCAGAAAAATTTCAACATTATATCAGATAGAGTGCCAACATTAGCACCAAACTTTGTGTTACAAAAATAGCAAGAAATTTCAGAAGGAATTGTACCAGGAATTGCACTAGCCATAGTTCTAGGTATATAGCTAGTTATAGCATGAGGAATTGTGATACGAATTTTGGAAGGTATTACACCAGGATTTTCCCTAGGAAAAGGGACAAGAATAGCAGCAAGTATAGATCTAGGAATAAAGTTAAGAATTGCGCTTGGAAAACATCCAACATAGTGGCAAGTATAGAGCTAGGTATAGCGCCAAAATTTTTGAAAGGAATTGTGCCAAGTTTAGAGCCAAGAATTGCACTCGAAAAAACATCCAACATTGTGTTAGATATAGTCTAGGATTAATGCCAAAATTTGCGCTAGGAAAATAACCAGGAATTACAGAAGGAATTGCGCTAGGAATTGCACCAAGCATAGTGCCAGGTATAGAGATAGACATAACACTATGAATTGCGATAGGAATTTCAAAAGGTATTGCACCAATAATTGCCCTGGGAAAAGCGCCAAGCATAACACTAGGTATAGAGCTAGACATAGAATCAAGAATTGCATTAGGAAGTTCGAAAGGAATTCTGCTAGAAAAAGTGTCAGGAAAACTCCAATGTTGCATTAGGGATAGTGCTAGGCATGTTGACATAAGTAGCACCTAATTGTCCATTTTGGAAACTAAGAGACCCTAATTAATCATAAATAACCCTGATGGAATCCTATGGTCCCTAACGACATTATAGTGCGCTTAATGACATGTTGTTGTTGGTGATGATACATATTAACAATGAAAAAATATGGCAATGACGATTTCTACAATATCGAGAGAGTTCTAGATCCATAGGATGATTTATACAAATTATTTTGGTTCAAGGACTTATAGTTGATATTGTGGGGTCGGAATTTTCCCATGAAGAACATCATCATGCCCATGTTGGTGGTTGTTCCCATTCTCAATCTCATGAAATTCATGTACACAACCACACCTACATAATGTGTGCCTCCTGCACAAACAGATCATGCCTTTGCTTCTCCTCACCATTGCCCCATGTCAGGGATGATTTTAGGGAACCATACTTATTTAAAAGTGTATAAATGTTGGCGAATCTTACCAATTCTTAAAACACGAACTATAAAATGTTTGGTGATGTTTTTAAAAAAATATTTTAATTTCCAAGGATTTTATATTGTTTATATAATAATTTGGCAATTTTTAGGGTGAAAAAAGTTTACCCCATCAAAATTGGGCAAAATGAGGCTTCAAAAAATGCAAAATGGTGAACCTTTTTTTGGAGAAAAATCCCTAAAAATAGCCCATGTGCTAAAATTCACCCCTAAAATTATCCTTGCCCCATGTAAACTGTTACTAATCATTTTATGAGCACTTTAGTTTTCACATAATTCACCCCTAAAATTATCCTTGATCCTTTGAGATAATCATGGTTCCACGTCTCTTCGACACATTTATTTTGTTCTTCATGTGTCCCTTTCATTTTTTCTCTTCAACACTTCAGAACTAGCGATCATGAGGAGAATTGAAGACAAGATCAAACCACCTTGTTGGAAGATTCATCAACATTTTTTACATTTCAACGACATCAAGTATTTTCATTTGCAGCAGTTACAGTAGCACCGTCCAACATCTTTTTCATAGCATCTCTTTCTTGGGCCTCTTTTTTCCATGCCTAGCCCCATTACACACAATACTAAAATAAAGTACCATGTCTCTTTTGTGTCATACACAATCAACAACATCAATTTTTGTTCGCTCTTAGTTCCTCCAAATTGCATCTATATCAATAGGAAACAAGACATTTTGCTTTTGCATATCATTGTTTTTCTATGGTGCTTCCACTAGTCACCAGCAACATGCTCATGGGACAACAATGCTCATCGTTATTTTTGTTTAGCCATATTTGGTAGTTTTATTTTAGTAGTCGCAACCACAGAGTTAAGCAACATCTGGATCAAGTTCTATTTAGAGACATTCCCTCCCACTCGGGTCTATTTAGGAACCTACTTCTGTTCAACAGCTCACAACAACATCTAGATTGGGTTCATTTGGAGGTGTTCCTTCCCAACATGATTGTGTAGGAACCTACTTAGTTCAACAACTCTTCATGACAACATCTGGATTGGGTTCATTTAGAGACATGCCCTCCCACCCCGGTTGATGTAGGCACTTGCTCAGTTCAACTTCCTTTGGAGAGACACCTTCCCACCTTAGTCTATGTAGTCACTTGCTTTAGTCAACACCAACACACTCTTCAATGTATTCATTATTTTGCAGCACAACTCAACAACTATCATTTTAGACTTGGTTTTAGTTTTCTCATACTTCACCTGAGAGGAAGAAAGAAGGGATGTTTTTCCCTTCAATTAGGAGGAATTGGTATGAATGGGAGGCCCATCCATCACAATATGATGTTTGGATTTGGTTCACACCCCATTATCAAATTAGATTGGTTAATTAGTTAGGTATATTATTAAATAATGGTTAGTCTTTTTGACTTGTCAAATGTGGACACACATGTAATCCTATATAAATGTTATGAAGCCTCCATCTAATATAAGTTAGTATTATTTTCTTCTTATATGTATTTTATTATTATTTTAAGTTCGATTTTTGAGTTTCATATGTATGCGAATCAATCATTTATTACATAAATTTTGTTGATACCTTTGATAATTACCATTGAACTATTTTATTTTATTTTTATTCTTTCTTTATGTGGTTTGTTTCCCCATAACTTCATGGAAAGAATTTCAAGGGGCCCACTCGAAGGGACCTCACCTTGTAAGCACCAGTTTTGGGAACTTGTCCCCAGAGAGGCCAAAGAATTCAAGAGTTGACCTCGACCTAGTGACAACTTGGCCACAGAATCTCCAACCAACTAATATATATAGTCATATTGAAATTGTTATTGATAATTAAATACATAAAACCACCACACAATAACACTTCACTTCTATACCAAACAATCCTAAAAGAAACATTATAAAAAGAGTGAAAAACTTAAACAACAATAAAAACAAATTATATAACAATAATCAACAATAAATCATAGTTTTCAAAAAATAACAGAATTTATGAAACATTAATATTATATATATATATATATATATATATATATAAAACATTTATATTAAAACCACATGTTTTAATTTTTTTTTCTTAATATAAAAAAACATTAATATTATTGTATACATAGACTCTAAACCAAAATCTATTTTAACCTACAAAGTAAATATTAAAATTAAAAAATAAAATAAAATAAAACATAAAACTAAGTAATTATTCAATTCCCTATTTACTAAATATTTAAAATAAGGAACATCATAAAACAAAATAACAAAAACTAAAAGTACTAAACATAGTTTAAAAAACAAGTTAATATTTAAAAAGGAAACATCATAAAACAAAATAACAAAAATTAAAAATACTATAAACATAATTAAAAAAAATGGCAAGCAATGCAACACTACACTAGTAAAAAGAAACATAATATACACAAATTAGAAACATCTCCAATAATATTTTACATTTTGTATCACATTTTAAAGGGTTTTATTATTTTATTATTTCATTGATGCAATTTCTTATTGTTTTGGAGGAGGTAAGAGTGCAACTTCTTCATCTATGGAGCTTAATGCAACTAGTTTTTTTCTAAACTTGCTTGTTGTAAATAGTATTGTATTGGTTTTCTTAGAATACATACAGAAGATCAAAGGTAGCTTAATGAAATGTTGTAATTTCAAATTTTTTCTTTGTTTCTTCTAACCAATTTCATTGATTTTCTTAACATGCAGGAAGGTGATCCAAGGTAGTCATACATAAAAAGGAGGCTCCTTGATGTTGAACTTTGATCCTAAAAAAATTCTCAAATATGTTGAGAATCAAGTTTGTCTGGAAAGATCATCTGATAGTCCCTCTCCGAGTAGTAACCACGACTAAAACCTCTCACCCGAGTAGCCAACCTGGCAAAGAGAAACGATCTTAAAGGGTATGGTTTATTCCAGGGAATCTCAAGTTTAGATCTTCAATGCTAGGTTCATTGGAACCATAAAAAAGAATTTAACAGTTTAGGGGAGGAGGGAAGTAATTCAATCTATGGTATGTTTATCATAATTTTTTTATTTGAATTTTTGAGTTTTTTTATTCCAATTTTCTAATGTGTATAATGAAATATTCAATTGTAGAGGTTTCCCGTAGATTTCATGCTAACAAAAACATATTCAATGAAGTTTACTCTCGCTCAAGTTTTTTTTTTTTTTACTATAACAAGGGGAAGTTTGATTAAGAACCGGTGAAAAAGCCACCGGGTGCTGCTTACAATAAAAACTGGGACAAGGGCTCATGAGTAGAGGAGATCTCATGAGGCCCCCTGAGAAATGAAGAAGACATATCAGCAAGTTTAAGGGAGAAAACTGCAGAAACTAAACTAGTAGAAAGAAAACCTGAAGCTAACAGAACAACAAGAGGAAGAGGGTAGGCAGAACTAATTAAACTTCTCCAGAATCTTTTTTACTGCTGATTCCAGAGCTGTGATTCGATTCCCGAAGTTGCCTGTGGTATTGGCCGCATCTTTGAACTCAGTGAAGACCACATCTTTATAGTAGTTCAGCTCACCTTTGGAATCTTTGAGGGCCTTCTTGAGAGTGCTCAGTTCATTAGCGAAATTCTTCCACTGGCTGAGGCCTTCAACCGCGTTGTGATTGATCGTATTTTATTGAGCATCTGTCTTTAACTTGAGGGCGTCCAAAGAATGTTGGATATCGGCCAGACGATCTTCCACTGTCTGCACGTTTGAGGAGGACCCTACGAAGTCCATGGATTCTGTATTGAGCTGAGAGGCCACGTGGAGCTGGTCGGCCGCGAGAGACTGAGTGAAGATGAGATCTTCGGTCTTCAGCAAACTTGGAGCTCTTGAGAACTGAACAGAGGGCTGCGCGTGGAGTAGACTGAGAGGCCCGGTATAAGAGATGGAAGGATCACGAGCACGAGCAGAGTTGGTGGAGATTCGAGTCTCCAAAGCACTCGATGGAGTACCTTGGCCGCACCTTAGAAGATCTTCATAAAAACGTGAGGGCATCTCACTCATGTCCTTAAGATTATCTGTGGATTGGAATCCTGACAACAATGATTTAGGGGATACTGCAGAGGGATTCTCTGCCACTTACAGCCAGCACGTTTTTGTCCAGTAGGGCTGCCCTGTTGGCCTCCAGGTCAGCCTTGTCATTGAGACCATGAAGAATATGATAGAAGCTGATAACTTGGAATTTTGCAGCTATCAGAAGGATTTTATTGATGATAGCGGATAAGAAGATATTGGACAGCAGATTATTTGATCTCATGGAATGGATGATTAGTTTTGAATCCCCAAACACCACAAGCGAGACTAACTTCCTCTCATGGGCAAGCTTGAGGCCTTGCCAGAGCGCCAGCGCCTCTGCCATGTTGTTGGTCATTGTGCCTAGCCCCCAAGCATAGTTGGCTAGGACAGAGTTCTCATTTGACAGAAGGATCCCTCCTCCTCCCGCGCGCCCTGGATTGCCTTTGGAGGCTCCATCAAAGAACAGAGTGTTTTCTTTTAGAGAAGATCTCCACATTAGGAATTCGTTTTCTTCGATACGGATTTCCCAATTAGCCGTTTTTGCGATGGGAGTGTCGGGAATTGGCTTCGGATGCTGAAATTGGGACAACCATCTTCTTTCTTGGGGATCCAAGTCTCTGGAGTTCTTAAGATTGCTCTTGGCTGTCGATAACTCCCCCAGGAGGGCTTTGCATTGGATTGCAATCTTGATGCTAGACTTTTTTTCATCCATGAAGGTGCGGCTATTGCGCTACAGCCAGATCTTCCAGCATATAGCTTTGGGGGCCCATATCCAAATTGATTTTAGAAGGTCTTTTTTGTGAAGGTCAAAGGGAGAGCTGGAGGCCCAGGTGGAAAACAGGTCAGGGATGTTGAGGGGGACAGCTAGGTCCTCCAAATTTAGGAGGAGGACCTCCGACCAGACTTCTTGGGAGAAAGGGCAGTTTATCAAGAGGTGATCCATTGTATCTTCTTCTAAGCAGCATAGGGGACACCTGGAAGGACCCTCCATGCCTCTGATTTTTAAATTACCCCCCATCAAGATACTTTTATGAGCTGCAGTCCAACAGAAGAAGTCTATTTTTGGCACGGAAGGGTAGTTCCAGATGAAATTCCATTTAGCTGGATTGGGGGCGACGTGAGGCGTGGAAAGGAAGACTTTGTATCCTTCGTTGGTTGAGTATTTGCCTGAACGCTAGCCCCACCCTCTTTTGTCTGGAGTGTTCTTTGCAGCGGGCGCTTTCCCTTGGAGGAGCTGCATTAAGCTATCCTTTTCAGCATTTAGCCAACTGGGGAGATTGGAAATATGCCAGTCCTTCCAAATGCCTTCTCCATCTTCCTCCCAGTTAGAGATGTCCCAAAGAGTATTTAAGTTATTAATTTGGGCCCAGTCCATAATGGTTTTTATACCCGGATTTTGATTTAAAGGTTGATCTCCCATGATGGCGTCCTCCCACAGATTTATTTTCATTCCGTTTCCGGGAATCCAATAGAGATTTGGGTGGAAGAGAGGCAGGGCTTTAAGACAAAGCTTGTATATTGGGGAGCCTGTCTTTCGATGGGTTGGCTTATCCAGGCATCACAGCCTTTCACCGTTGAAGTATTTCCTTCTTAGAGCTTTATTGCTCCAACTGTCTTTTCCTGCGATCAGATTCCACAGAGTTTTGGTCCCCATGGCTAGGTTTTGTTTTGCCAGATCCCTTACTTGAAGGCCTCCTTCCTTATAAGGCATTTGAATTTTGTTCCAACTCACTAGGTGGATTCGGTGGAGGTTCCCTTTGCCTCCTTCCCACATAAATTTTTTTATCAGAGATTCCATTTTTTTCAGGATAGAGACCGGCGCGAGCAAAATAGAATTTTGGTATATTGGAATGCTCATGAGCACTGATTTTAGCAGAACTGTTTTGCCAGCTGGATTTAACCAGTTGGTGCCCCAATTTTGAATTCGCTTTTTAAATTTGTCAATGATTGGCGTCCAGTGAATTGCTTTCGAACCTTTCTTGAAGATTGGAGCTCCTAGGTAGGTGAAGGAGTCCCAAACGTGGATAGCTTCCATGCCCAGCAGTCTGGCTATATCCCCTAGATCCTTTCCTGAACAGTTCCAGCCATAGACCTTGCTTTTTTGAGGGTTGATTCTGCTTCCTGAAGTCTGATTGTAAAGATCAAGCTCTTTTTTGAACTGTTTTGCCCTGAAGATGCTAGCTCCACCTAGAAGGATCGTGTCATCCACAAACTGGGCGTGATTTATATTTTTTTACCTTTGGAGCCAGCCGGAGGCCGGGGAGAATATTTTCCTGATTGTTGGAGGTTAACTGGAAGCTTAGAACAGAAGCCTTAATTGCATAGAGGAGGGGCGATAAGGGGCAGCCTTGCCGGAGCCCTCTGGTCGCTTGGAAAAAGTCAGTGGATCTTCCATTTACTAGAGGGGCAATCCATGGAGAGCTGACACAGCCTTGCACCCAGTTGATAAAGTGTGCGGAGAACCCCATTTTTTTCATGACTAAAAAGAGGAATTCCTTTCTTACCCTGCCAAAGGCGTTGGCTAAATCCAGCTTTATCACCATTCCTTCTTCTTTGTTCTGGTAACTTGTGTGAATGGCCTCTTGAACAAGAAGAATATTGTCTTGGATCTTCCTTCCTTTTATGAACCCCCCTTGGTTCTCCGGGATGACTTTGGGGAGGATTTTTTTGAGTCTATTGGCAATGATTTTGGTTATGATCTTGTAGCTGAGATTGCAAAGGGAGATTGGCCGGAATCTGGAGAAGGAAGTGGCTCCCTTTTCTTTCGGGATTAGAGTGAGAAAGGAAGAATTGGTGCTTCCACCTATCTTGCAGGTGGCTTGGGAATGTCTTACCATCCTTAGCAGGTCCAGTTTAATTATGTCCCAGCAGCTAGTGTAGAAGATGGCTGTAAAACCGTCAGGGCCAGGGGCGCTGTCCGGCTTCATTCTGAAGAGGGCTCTTTTTAGTTCTTTTAAGGAGATGGGAGCTGAGAGGAGGAGGTTATCAGCCTCTTGAATCAGGGTCGGGATGAGGTCGAAAGGGTGATCCATAGGGTTTAAAGGGCCGTCCTCAGGAGTAGAAAAGAGGTCTTTGAAGGTGAGGAAGGCTGCTTTCTTTATTTCTTCAGAGTCTTTTATCAGAGAACCTTGAAAGTTTATTTCAGTGACAGCTTTGTAGCTTTTGCGGGCTTCGGCTTGTTTGTGGAAATAATTTGTATTTTTATCCCCACTCTTTAGCCACAAGTTTCTGGACTTCTGACGCCAGTATTCTTCTTCTACCCTGCAGACTTTGAAATAGGCCTTTTGGAGCTCAGCTTCTTTGGAGAGGATAGTGCTGGAGACGGGGACAGTGTCCATCGCATGCTGATGGTTATCGAGGGCTTTTTGGGCTGCGATTCTGATGGAGGTGGGGGTGGATAAAATTTTAGCCCAACTCTTTAGCGCTGCTTTAAGTCTCTTTAGTTTCTGTTCCCAAGTGAAGGATGGGGACCCAGGCATCGGAATAGACCAGGAGTTCGCTATTACTTGCTGGAAGTTATCTTGGAGCAACCAGAGTGGACTGAAGCGGAAGGGGATGGGGCCCAGAGTGGCATCAGAGAAGATATCTAGCAGGATCAGTCTGTGGTCCGAGGTGCTGTTGGGGAGGATTTTGGACGTGGCCAACAAGCCGGAGGAAAGGAAGTCTGAATGGATGAGTAATCTGTCGAGGCGAGCTGCAATGTGACCAGGACCCAGTCTCTTGTTAGACCAGGTAAACTTCCCTGAAGGGGGCTTGATATCCATCAAATCCCAATGGAGGATAATGTCCTCTACCCATTCTCTAGCTTGGTCTCTTACTATGGAGCCCCCTTTCTTCTCTTCAGTGGAAAGCGTGACGTTGAGATCGCCGAAAATGATAATGTTTCTTGGGCTGTGCTGGCTAAGAAACAGATCAAGAGAATCCCAGCAGCTGCGTTTTTCATGAAAGAGGTTAGGAACATATAAATTAAAGAGACTTACTTGCTTTCCAGAGTCTCGATGAAGAATATTTGTGAAGATCCAGTGATCACTGCGTTCTTCCTTGATCAGTTCAAATTTGATGGAATCCCAGAACGTGGCTATTCCTCCAGAGGCACCTTTGGAGCTTATTGCTAACCCAGGTCCTTTTTTCCAGAGGACGTGACCTGCTTGATAGAGGATTGAATCCTCCATTTTTGTCTCCTGGATTAACAGAATGTCAGGCTTGTTTATTCTGATGATGTCTTTCAGGGCTTCTTCTTTTTGTTTTGAGCCTAAACCTCTACAGTTCCAGGAGATGTATCGCATTTAGAGTTTTTTGGAAGGGGAGGCCCCCTTGGAAGGTTGGCCTTGCTTAGATCTGGTACTGATCATGTTTGGCAACGTTTTCTGAGATCCTTTGGCTACATCTCTGAAGGACTTCTCTTTGCGGTGCTTTTTTTTGTATTTTCTTCCCCTGCCAGTCTTTAGCGGAGTTGCATGTGGGCTGCTGGATTCCGAGGCGTATTCGTCTGAGAAACCACCTTGGTCGGAGTCTATGTTGGAAGGATCCTCCTCTTGGTTGGCGATCTTTGAGAGCTCTCCCATGGGGACGGAAGGGGGGATAATCTCAAGTAAGACTGGTGTTAGATCTGGGCTTGGATGCAGGGGAACTTCACTGGATCGGATGGGATCTGCCGCGTTCGATCTAGCCTCGTTTCTTTTTTCTGCACTTGTTTCTTCAGTTGCCGGGGATTGCATGGTGGCGTGCTCCTGAGTGAGATTTGGTGGGGGGTTTCTTCCTTCTGTAATATCCTCCATTCTGCTTGGGAGTTGTAGATCGGGTCCTTGCCTTTTTTCTTGGATTTTCGGGGCTGCTTTTACTTTTTTGGGCTTTTGCCATCCTTCTGTTCCATTTCCTTGCTGGTTTTTGGGACAATTTCTTTGGAAGTGGCCATGCTCATGGCAGAGTCTGCATTTGAAGGGCAGCTGTTCGTAATCCAGCTGTTGATAGTGGTGCCAATCACCCACCGAAATCTTGATCGCTTCTGGTAGCCCGGCCTCGAGATTCACTTCAACACAGATTCTGGCACAAGAGTATTGACCCTTGGGATCTGCCTTATCAATGTAGTGGCCAAGCCCGTTCCCTATTTTTTCCAGTGATTCTGAGTTCCAGCAGTGCGCTGGTAGTTTAGGGAGACGGACCCAGACAGGGACCTCCTCAGGGGCGTCAATATTCGGGTCGAAATCCGGGGTCCAGCGATTGAGGTACAGTCCTTGAGAGCCCATGAAGTAGGGACCATTTATGAAGATGAGGTCTCGGTCATCCTTGGATATGAATTCAAAAATATAGAAGCCTCTGCCCACCGGATAGCAAGTGACGATGTGCTTCAGTTGGGGCCTCCAGTTTCTTTGTATCCAGTCGTCCGTTGTTCTTGTGGAGGGCCATAAACCCATGAACTGCCCGACCAGACCATGATCCTCCAGGGCCAGAGCAATCTTGATGGGCTTTTCTTCTGGCAAGATGATTTCAGGTATTGCCTCCAGTTTCTTGATGAATTTCGGGATCGGAGGGGCTGACGTCTTCTTCCCGGCAACTGAAACCAGCCTCTTGAAGGCCTCTTCATCAGAGAGAGGAAGGGAGGGAGGGGGATTCCCTCCCCCAGGCGCAGCCATGGCGGCCGCAGAGCAGAACACGCTGAAGCTAGTAGCTCACGCAGAAGCCCTAGCAGTGCGTCATTCCAAAAAGACCCTTTACCATGTTTTTAATTATTAATGAAATGCAATTTTTCTACTCTCGCTCAAGTATTCACCAACCCTTACTGATAGATTTTTGAAAAAAAGAAATTGATAACATTCAATAAATTAATTTCTTTCTTTTTATGAGAAAAAATGTTTGTATATTTAAAAATATGTATAGAAAAAAATGTTTGTGTATATATATATAAGCAACTATTTTGTCTGGTTTCGATTTATTTTTACTCTGTGCGAGTTTGTATTTATTTGGGCGAGTAATATGAGAGAGGAGAGACCTTTATCTCCTTTATATTAAAGGGCAATGCATAAATAAGTCTCATAAGAGATCAAATCGTTAGACTGAATCGAACCAGAATTAAAAAAGGTTCTAAGCATAAAAGCGAGTGCTCTTATATATATTTTCCATATACATAACCGATTGGTTGTTGTCTATTATCCGCCCACTTGTTTTATTAAATAGATAGGGGAAAGGTACATGAACAATGGCAGTAGAAAACTTCACAAATGAACGAAACAATTCATATGAACGAAACGGTTCATTCCCCATGACTAAGGTAGTTTTAAGTGGTAAATTTGATCTTCAAATATTTTCTATGTGAAAGACCTTTATATATTTTAATTTAAATAAAAAGATTTTAGTTTTTAATTTGTTTTATATTTTAATTTAAATAAAAGGATTTTAGGTTTTAATTTTTTTTAGTGATTGATTTTTTTCATCTATTTTTAAATAAAATAAATTATTATTTAAAATTTAAATAAAACAAGATAAAAATATGTTTTATTCATTCATTTTAAAATTCTATTTTTATAGTTATGTATTACTTTTAAAAATATTATCATTTTATTTATATAATTTTATGGCTTTTTATTATTTTTAAAAATATTATTATTTTATTTATATAGTTTTTTTATTACATTTTAAAAATATTATTAAAAAAAGTAATATTTAATTTACAACATTAATTTATGTAAAATATATTTCCTTTTAAATTTGTTTAATTAATGATAACATTTTAATTTGATCTATATTAATCATAATAATTTTAACTAACAATTATAAGATATTATTATTATTATTTTCATTTGGAAATGATTCACAATTGTTTTTAAACTTATTACTTAGTAAACATAAATTTAATTCAAATATAAATAATATAGTTGTGTAAAAATTGTCTTCATTATTTTTCATAATTTACAAAGAAATTAAAAGATGGCATAAACCATGAAAAATAATTTCTTAATTCTTATAAATTATAAAGAAGTTAAAAGATAAAACCTAATTTTTCATCTCACAAAAATGGTAGAGGATTCAAAATAAATTATTGTTTGTTTTTCAATGTTGCCTAGGTTTATTAAAAAAATAACATAATTTAAAAAACAAAAATTAATTACATTACTATTCTACTTATATTAAATATGATAAATAAAGCAATCTAAATAAATATTATAAATCATTGTTTTCCTACATATGTTTTTATTTATATTAAAAGTAAATGAATGAGAATAATATTATGATTTTAATTTATTATACAGTGAATTATTGAACTTTGATTATGGATACAAAAAAATATTAAAATGACTAGTTTTATTTACACTTTCATTATGATAATAATAATAATATGTTAAAATTAAGGATATTTAAAAAAAATCTAAAAAAATGTTTTAATGACTATAATAAAAATGGTTTGTTAAGAAATAAATTTCTTAATTTTTATTAATAGTAAAATTTCTAAAATAATTTTTTTTATGAGATAATTACTTTATATATACATTTATGAATGATAATTGGTATTAGCATTAAACCTTAAATAACATCCATAATAAACTTCCTATTAAAATACAAAGTTGTTTTAACCATTTGTTAATTTATGGTGGTAGCAAAACACAATGCAAAAAAGGAAGCAAAAATTGGTGCAAATTTGGAAGCTAAACTTGACACATATTTGGAAGTAAAAAGTTATGCAAAATGGGATGCTAAAGTTATAGCACAAATCGATGCAATATTGGATGCAAATATGGTGCTAACTAGGATTTTGTTTAGGAAGCAAAAACGGACGCTCTCTAGGAAGCAAAATAGGACGTTATTTAGGAAGCAAACATCGACATTGTTTAGGAAGCAAAGTGGGACGTTATTCTGGAAATAAAAAAATAGACGCTATTTTGGACATCATTAATGATGCTATCTAGGATGCAAAAAAAAGAGTTTTTTTAGACGCTTTAAGTTTTGTCCATCACACGTCCCATTTAGCGTCTAGTTTGACCACTCAATGTAAAAAAAAAATACACTAAAAAATGACACTAAATGGGACGCTAATTCCAGGATTTGTTGTAGTGGATGAAGTTCCTCCAACTTCGAATAGACTAGAAAAGGAGCAAGGAAAATCATGAGTCTCCAAGTGACTCAAGTAAACATCATAGGTGCACCCATGTAGATGTGTATAATCATAATGTAAACAAGGATGTTGCTGAAAATGTAAATAAGATGGTGCTCTAATAATTCCATCATCAAAAGGAGAAATAGAATGTCCATGCTCTTCATGTGGCACCATTAAAAAGAAACCTTCCACCCATACTTCATTAGGATGATTGCTGCAAAATTTAGAAGTGTAGGATGTAGGAGAAAGAACCAACTCACCCAAATGATTAGTAAGTGAAAAATTTTCATAATGTGAAGGATCCATAGGGGTAGGATTATGTAGCTCCCTAAAAAATGAAAAAAATTCCTCATGGGTTGGTTCCAAGGTGGTGGAATTATGCACTTCTTCAAAAATTGTGTACAACCATTTTCAAGAGGCAACTCAAGTTCCTCTTCCACCATTACTAGTGATTGGATCTCATCACTATCATCCTCAAGCACATTAAGAACCTGCAATCTTTCATGTTTCTCATGATCCATCATGTCATGAGAATTCTCCAAGCAATCTACCTTATGAAAATATGAAACATGGAAGGGAAAACAAGTGTCTTGCAACTTTTCAAGAAGTTGCTCATTTTGAATTGTGAGCTTATCAATAACTTCATTTTTCTTCAAGTAGGATTCATGTAACCATTTACTAAGATCATTGACATTTTTTCTATCAAAAACAAAAGACATGAAATTACCTTTGATGTTGCACATTTCTCTTTGAATCTTTTCCATGTCTTTAAGGAATGATGGCTCCTCCAAGGAAGTAGCTCTCCAACAAGAATTTGATACCAATGATTGAGTGTCATGGAGTATTCTAAGGGCCTCTTGGATCTTCTTTTCATTCATCTTTAAGGACCCTTCAAGAAAACGAGGCTCCTGCAAATGAACCTCCTCATATTCTTCCTTCTTGCTTGGATCAACTTCATGAAGCTCAAGTGGTGATGGGGAAGTTGATCTTGTTTCTTCTTAAACTACTACAAGGTAATCATTTTCATGTTTAATGGAAGTTTGGCTTACAGCAACACTTTCAAAATTTATCTCTATGTCACCAGCATAGAGGTGTGAGCACCCAACAATAGGTAATCCTTCATAGTTCAAACATACATCAGTAGATGCCCTTTGGTCCATATCCATAGTAGAATTTGTTTCAGCATGATATTCAATAGTTTCAAGGTACTCTTCTTCCTTCTCATGTGATGTTTCCTCATGTTTTTCAGAGTCATTTGCGAGTGAATTTCTATCCTCTTCATGTACTACTTCTTCTACTTCACATGTTTCAGAACTAGGTGGTTCATAGGTCTCCTCTTTTTTCTCCTTCAAGCAAGCTGATGCATTTTCCCCCTTGGTTTTCTTAAAATCAATATATTTTCCCAACTTTGGATAGCCAAAAATTCAAATCCTTTCATAATATTCTTGTTCATGTCTTCAAATATAGGTTCCATAATTTTTATAATCTCCTTACCATCATATGAGGTTCCCTTTTTATCCCTAGTCATAATTTCCTCAAAAAAATCGCCTTCTCCTCCTACCCTTTTTTTCCTTCAATAAAAGCACTTTTGGTTTCAATATATAATTTTGGTCCCTAAATTATTGTACTAATAAATATCAGATCACATCAGGTGCCAATATAATGCTCCGATACCACTGTAATTTCCCCTTTTAGGAAATTTTATTAAAATGCCCAATTTTCCATTTTTTTCACAATTTTGGCTCTTGACTAGTTTTAGTGTCTTGGTCTCCAAATCAGCCCAATTGCTCCAAAATATTCAAATAAGGTGTATGAATGATATAATAACTTAATTATTATGTTCAAGGATGTATTATGGTCCTCCAATCAGTTCTATAATTCTATATCAAATTCTGAATAAGATAGATGAATTTACTAGCAATTTTGGGGCTCAAATCCCTCTCGGGTAATTTCCGGAATGGCTTCCAAAATGTTCATAAAATCACTCAAATTCTCAAATTTAAGCAGGGGATGTGTATAATAAATTATCAGAGACTCGTATGCATAACCAATCGAAATCCCATGGTTTTTATCACTTCATTCAATCAAATATAAAAAACTAGTTTTGGAACCTTGGGGAAACGAGATGTAGTTTGCTCCAAATGATATGAAATTCGACCCAATGGACACAAATTCTCAGTTATTGAACATTAAACCCATATTATACATTATTTACAGTTCATTTGTTCATAAATCATCAATGGTGCACACATATATTCAATTCCATCAATATTGCAAGAGTTTACAACAAGGTATTGGGGAAATGGCACTGTTTCTTCAATATTGGACAATAATACATGAGATATATTGGATTTTTGACCTGAGATATTTCTAAAATTAAATAAAATATAATTTACATAATAATACAAAATAATGGAGCAAGATAATCTCCCTCAAATAGATGAATATCTCACCAAGTGCGCCTCACTCCATAGAGCTGAATTATGGTGAGAAAATTTGAGATGAATGGAAGAACAATATGATATTGAGATGTCCATGAACTTCCTATAGCTTGCACCTACAAATAAGAATCCATTAAATCTCCATGAAATACCTTATTTTCCTTTCCAAACACCAACTAGGATGGGAATCTTTCACCCTCGAAATTGGCTTAAGCAAAAAAACTAGTCATCCACTAGGTCTCACAATTCACAAATGAGCAAAAGCTTATTCTCATGGTTGATCCCTATATTTTATAAAATTTATTGGTCTTCTAAGTTTCCAAATCCATCCATAAACCAAATCCAATTCGAATTGGTGTGGCTGCTCATGTTATGCCATGTGGCCTCTCTCTTCACCTTCCCTCTTCTCCCAAATTTGAGTAGGAGCCTCTTGGTCTTCTCCAACTCCAAAATTCAACCTCTAAGATGCTCTATTTAGTACTGACATGTCAGTATGTCAGTATTAATATCTAAATTGTGCCATAACTGTCATAGAATCTCCATCATTGGTGTAATAGATGTCATAAATGTAAGGGGAATCTAGCCAAGTGTCCATGAAACTCCCATTTGGCTCTTCCTCTCCCATGTAAGTTAAAATTCATGCCAAATTCGACCTATGAAGTATATGGACAAGTATATTAACCTCATAATCGATCCCAAAACATTAGGCTTCCCATAGTTTCGAAATTCCAAGAGGAGGATGCCATTTAACATGGGAATTGTAGCTTGAGTGGGCCCCATAGTCTCCATGTGTCTCCATTCTCCATAGCCATTTCAATTTTATCTTGTATTTATTTAATAATATAAATTATTAAATATTTATCCTCTTCTAATGTCTAAACATCATTTATTATCCCCCTTATTCCAAATCTCAAAGCTTCCACCCCCAACCTAGGAAACTAGTGATTTTCCTCCATGGCAATTATTTGACTTTTAGCATCCCTTTGAAAACTTTAATGAATATGGAAAATGTGATTTGGCCATTGTGACCCAATGCAAAATTTGGGACATTACAAAATGATCTCACTGGTTGTGGGTTATGGAGTCATATACTAAGGGTAAAATATATGCGCAATTTATCCCTATCAGACTGGCTGAGGATACGATCCTATTTTGTGCAGCATACGTCCATTATCTGGAATGAGTTTCTCCATGTCCTTGAGTGGATCTCAAAGGATTTATGCTAGAGGGTGGGGTCGGGCCATGTGGTTCTCATAAGTATTGATCTGTTGGCCTGAATGGAGGACCATTCAGCTCTATCTCGACCACTTATCATACATTTAAATGATATCAGCATTGCTACACTCGAGCATATACACAGACCTAACATGGGCTACGTTTTTAGCACAAATTGGTTGAAGGCCATGGATCTAGGATTGGTTGGTCCATGGAAGGGAGAAAGAGACCTTTTCACTACTTCTTTGTGCACCTCAGGCATACAACTCAATAATGAAGACGACACATTGATTTGGTCCTTTAACAAAAACGATGGGTAGGTCACTGTTGCACTTGCTTATACTTTCATTGATGGCTCGACTGCAGTGACTGATTGGAGCTGGAATTGGCACGATCTTTGGAGATAGCGAATACAGACAAAAATCATATGCTTCACATGGCTATGCTTGAATGATAAAATATCCACTTGGGATAACCTATTGTGGAAAGGATGGAACGATCCCAACATTTTCCATCTTTGCAACAGGGAGGCTAAAAATGTTCAACATTTGCTAATCGATTGTCCATTTGGAATTGATGTCCACAATAATGTCTTCGACCATCTGGTACTGGTGCATTGTTGCAGAACGGATAGCCTTCGAAATGTCATTGCTAATTGGATAAAGCTTGGTATGGAGCCTAGTTTTTTATTATTTTTTTGTTTCTGGGGTTATATGGCTGAGCAGAAATGCCTGGATCTTTTCGAGCATCAAGCCCTCAACCCATTGTACAGCTCTCCACTGCATAGACTTGGTAGTGGATTATTCATCCTCGAATGGGAAACACAAGATCATGAACATTAAATTGGGACCCCAATGTCTCGATGCCACCGGGTTTTTTGATGGAGCGGCCACAACCTCAACAGGAGAAGCGGGGGCAATTTTACATATCAACAGTAATCATATATTTTTTATCAGGCTGGGTTGTGGATTTTGCACAAACACCAGGGCATAATTACTGGCTCTCTTTGGATTATTACATGTTGCTAGAGTCATGGGCTTTCCCGATATCTCGGTCTTTGGAGACTCTTCGATGGTTATTAACTGGGTAAAGGGGAAGTAAAAAATGAATGTACTCAACCTCGAGCACTGGTGTAATCGAATTGCTGAATTGGTACATGGGTTCACTCCTTTTCACAGTCAAAATATTTATTATGAACACAATCATTTGGTTGATCGATTGCCTAAGGAATCACTGAACCTACCAGTCGAAAACCTCATGGTCCAGGAATTTATGGAGGGTCTTCTGACCCATGAGGTGTCTCTGGATCTTTTTTTGCAGTAGAAATAGTTGTAGGGAGTTTTTTGTATGTGACATATTGCATACCTGATTGGTGTGTTTTTTCTTTGGTTTTACTTGGCTGCCATATTGACTGGATTGGCTATAGGTTAACTTTGTTGATATGTTTTTTTAAAGATTCTGATCAGAATGTGGATTGAGGAATCGGATCAACACCATATTCTTTGTTTGTAGTAGATCCTTTATCTAATGAAAAAAGGATTGAACTTTTTTTCTTTTGAAAAACTCTTTTTAATGTACCTGCATAGCACTTATATATATGAATCTAAGAGATTGTACTAATCCAATTGTACAAGAGTGAAAAAAATTTTAAACTAAATATTTTCATACAGATGTAATTTTTAATATTAAATTAAATTTTATTAAAAAAAATTATTTTCCATTGATTGGTGTTGTACTGCTGACGTCAACCTTGTTTTCTGTAGCCCCAGCGTACACTGCGGAGGTGAAGTCAAAAGTAAAGGTTTAATCACTGACTAACCGATGTTGCAGTTGCTTCAAATATATGGGATTTGCATCGCATATTGACCATCCTCACATGATGTTGATCAAACAAAATTTATCTTTCATAATAATAATGACAATGACAGACAACGGTTTAACACGAACCAATGACCGCAATTTTGTAGGGGCGGTGAATGATCAATTTTATTGAATCTTTGGGCCCCTTTGCAAGTTTTATTTTTCAACTAAATAAAATGCAAATACTGGAGCCAGAGATATCCTCGGGGGCAGGCTTGGAATTTCACATTTTCTCAGCTTGTCAATCAAAATTTTCATAACGGTTTCGTATTTTTTATGCCCTTCACTTTATGTTTTACTTATATTTATGAGTGTCAATTTTTTTTACATTCCTATATTTTAATTTTACAATTACATGCTTAGCAATCCATTGGCTTACTTGCATATCCATCTCAATCAATTAAGTGTTGAAACTCCTCCTCCTCCATGTACGATGCAGGGTCTTAGACTGGCACTCAGGAGGAGAACACAGTTTCCATGTTGGAATCATACACTCTACCGTGACCCCTCTTCTTTGTGCGGGGTTTTTGCAGACAATTTGTGTGTGAAATAAAAGCATGGGTAGTTTAACATGGAATTTGTATGTAAAATAGACCCCGACACTCTTAAACCACTGCAAAATAAGTAAAAGTCAAACTTCAGATTACAAAAATTAATTTGTAACCACATGTCTCCAATTTGATTTGACAATTATTTCAATTCTCACAATATGTTAATTAACATTAAATATTTATGCAACCCTTGGCAATGCATTACATAGAAAAATACAATTAACTATTATCATTTATGACGGTTCATTTCATTGGCAAGGCGTCAAATCTATGTTTTATAAAATTACATGAACTTCATTGTTGACGTTTAAAAAATTTATTTACGTGTCAAATAAGTTTAAAAAAAATGTCCAAGTAGCCGTCAATTTTCAGGCCTGATCGGAGGCATCAATGGGTTTAGCATCAGACTGAGCCAAAAAAACCCATCTTTTCTCCCCAAATATGTTGCTACTTTTAGCCATAATACCAATGTCTGAATGGCTGCTAAAAACTGCCTGGAATTCACAGATTATTCCATGCTCTGATTGCCAAAAGTAGTGTTGCTATAGGATTAGAGCAAAGAATACAAGATGTAAAATCATGAATGAGCGCAACAATGGCTTATGTATGCGACTGCAACTCCGATCTCAAGTATGTCAATACTACACAAAAGATAAGCACGGTCATGCAACAAGTGGATTGGGTTACAAATTTAACTAGCAACGCCCTCAGTATGGTATATTCTCTGGCTATATATGACAAGAATATGGTCCTATGGAGGCCTCCCACAATAGAGAGAGCCTCCAAAATTTCTTCGAGGACTTCACATTATTACCATCCTATTAATAAAAACTGGGATTGGTATGTATTAAAGGTGAATGAACTGGTTCCTGATGTTACTGTGTTAAAATTGGATTATAATTCCTCTATATCAAGCCTTTAGCAAGCTATGAACAGTGCACCAAACTATTTTGAGAAGAGATTTGTGATCAATATCGAGGTTGGGGTTCACTACAACAAAAACTGGATTTAGCGTCTCTTTTTCCATCCTTTTTTGCGTCTAGACCATATTTCAGTGTAGTTTTCTTCATTTTTTGGACAAAATGGCGCAATTTCACGGGCTCGGTGCTATTTTAGGCATTTTTTGCGTTTTTTTCTAAATCTGGCACAAATTGTGGCGTAATTTGCACCGGGTTATGAGCCAGGTTTTGCATCAAGTTTTCAGCCTAGTTTTGCACCTAATTTTGTGCCTAGTTTGTACATCTACTCTTGTTGCGCCCCCTTTTATGCCCATGTTTTCCTCAAATTTTACGCCCCTGTTTTCATCCACTTTTGCATCCTTTTTTACATCCACTTTTGCATCCACTTCTGCTTCTTTTTTTGCATCCCCTCATGCACCAAGTTTTGCATCAAAGTTTACATCCTGTTTTGAGTCTAGTTTTGCATCTCGTTTTATTTCAGCCATTTTTGCATCCACTTTTTACTTCCACTTTTGCACCCACGTTTTCATCCCTTTTTGCATCCCATTTTTCATCCATTTTTACGACTTTTTTTGCATCTACTATTACATCTTCTTTTGCATCCACTTTTGTCGCGTCCCAATTCAGACCCATTTTTGTGCTTACTTTTATGCCCACTTTTGCTTCAACTTTTGCATCCATGTTTGCATCTTTTTTTGCATCCAATTTTACATCAGTTATTGCATCCCTTTATGCATCCATTTTTGCATACACTTTTGCATCGGGTTTTGTGTTGGGTGTTACGACTACTTTTGCATCTACTTTTGTTGCATCCACTTTCGCATCCAATTTTGTATCCAATTTTACATCCATGGTTGTATCCACTTTTGCGCTAATTTTTTCATCATGTTTTGCTTCCATGATTGCATCATTTTTTGCATCCACTTTTGCATCACCTTTTTCATCCATTTTTGGTGCACCCCATTATGCGCCCACTTTTGCGCCTACTTTTGTTGCATCCTTTTTTGCATCCATGTTTTTATCCACTTTTGCATCCAGTTTTACACCCAGATGTTGAAGATGAAAATGAGGATAATGATTATGATATTGAGGATGGTTATGATGATGATGATAATGTTGTTGATAATGAGGATAATGATGAAAATGATGATGACGATGACGATTATGATGAGGAGGAGGAGGACGAGGATGAGGATAATGGCAATGATGACATTGCCGATGATTATGATGGCAATGAAATGAATGGTGATGATGGTGATGATGATAATGACAATGATGGTGAATACAACGAGAATGATGATGTTGATCATCTTAAAAAATAAGTTGTTATTTGTCATGCATAAATTGTGTGTGTCCTCCATGACCCTTTTCCACTAATCACATATTTTGGGTAGATGCTATTTCTTATGCCAAAGGTAATGATGAATAATTGATGAAAATGTCAATAATGATGATGATGATGATGTCAAGGACAATGGCAATGATGATGACATGGATGATGATTATGCCGATGATGATGACTATTGTGATAATCATGATGACAATGACAAAGATGACGACGATGATGATGATCATCATCATTTCCATCATCGTCATCATCAAAAACATCATCACTGTCATTGCCATCTAGTTCATCATCGTCATCGTTTAAAGCATATGGGATACGTTTACCATTTAAAGTATGCATACCAAGTGGGATTATTGTAAAACACCCCACCAAAGTACAAAATTCAAACCACAAGGGAAACATAATATTGAAATTGTTTCAATTTTCTTTCTCCCAACAAAACATGCTTCATTTTAGGGAATATGTTAAAATCCATACATTCATAGTCCATCCATACTATACTTGTAATGAATGTAAATATAATACTTAACCAAATTTATAAAATAGGTAAATATTTTATAAACACCCTTATGATATATATACTTCTTTCACCTTAATAATGGTAAAATATGTAAATATAATAATAATATATAATTAATATAAATATGTTAGTATAGTTCATATGTTAAAAGATTTAATATAAATAAATATATATAGTTCATATGCTATGTGATTTAATTTAATTAACATATTATTTACTTATACATTATACAAATTAAAATATAGATTAAAACCTATGAAGTTTCATAGGGAGGCGAAGCAAAACATGAAGGATTTTTGAAATATAAATCTATGTACAACTACCCATTTCCCAAAGGGGCTTCTGCTAAATCAATCTATGGATTCGGGGTTATGAGTATCAATTTGGTACGTTTGGTCTGTCCCCAATTCGGCCATGAGAGGATTTAATTCGGTCATGAGAGGATTTAATATTATTCCACCCATGAGGACTTCTTAGGGCGCCCAGTTGGCAACGTGGGTGTCTTGATTCTCGGGCTAGGCCGTTCAAAGCCTGGTTTTTCAGGATGGATCAAAGTAAACTAGGAGCTCTACTGTTGTTCATGCCTCTACCGTCTCTATCTTAGATGTTGCTCTCTTAGATACTATATAATATATACCTATGCTGGTGGTGCTACTGATGCTAATTCAAAAAAAATTAGATCGCTATCTCGCGATTGGATTTTGTATTACTAGAGATTGGCATTTACAACTATGTTTTATGAGAGGGATTCACACAGATGGACTAATTAGGAATAGCTAGGATAAGACCCAGCTAGGAGACCTAATATGAGTAGCCATACCTCAAACTCTACGATGGTACATAAATTATGGGGACAAGGGGCCAAATCCATACGATTGCTGGATGCTGAGAACGAACCGGGTGATCCTGCTATGTTATAGGGACTAACGAATCGAGCACACAACACTACGAAGCTTTGGATTTATAACAAGTGTCTCTTGAACCGCCTATTACTCAAGTACCAGTCATGATAATGCTTTCTGATGGAGCCTCTGGATGACCTCACAACTTCTAGCTTCCACATTCCGTTAAAGAAATCAGTGCATTTTCCTTTAATAGGACCATTGAAGATGGAGAGAATTTGGAATTGAATCAAAATAATGAAGATAGAAAGAATTGGGTATTGAATCAACTCATGTGGCTTCTTTATAATTTTATTTCAGGTAGCGTGATTTCTAAGAACAAATGCAAAGGATTGTCCACCGTTGTTGTATTTTCCTATTTCTCTGTTATGCTCTGTGTAGAATCTTCTGCGACCATATTTTGCTTATAGGCCAAATGCAAATGTTATGGCCTAAGGCTATGTCTTTTGACCTTGCCATTTCTCAAGTTACAAAAAATATCCATGGTGAACCAAAATTCATAAAAGAGGCACTATATCTTTCTCACATGCCAATATTCCCTTTATAGGGCTTTGTGGTGGCCTAAGGCCCCACACATAGTTCATGAGCCCTAAGGAAAAATGTTTTGGCCCAATAACTATTTTCACATCAAATCATGGCCAAGGGACTGAAAGCCATACTTGGTGTGTCAAACCTCAAAACGACCGACATATCTTACTCATTGGCTAAATATTATATATGTAGCATATAGGGCCTTTGAGGTTGTCTAGGGAATCACACATGACCCATGAGCCCCTTACCCTTAGACATTATGTTTGGACTTGATAATATGGCCCAACCAATGATAATTATTCTTAGTCGCACAGAGCTTGAAATGACCATTTCTTGCTTGTAAGCCAAATATTTCCCACATAGAGATGACATTATAAACTAGGGCCCATGACAACACATCAGACATGACATTATGGTGAAATTTTTTTCTTAAATCTATTTTATTAAATTTTTACCCTTTTTCTTTTTTTCTCATTAGTTTTAAAAATAAAAGAAAATACAACTTTAAGAAGAAAAGATGAAAGCCTATGTGGTCGAGAGGGAGGGGATTAAACTCCCTATTGGTTATACACAAACATGCCAAAGAAGAAATTATATATCAATGGGAGGGTGGAGATGTTAAATCTTGAGATATAAATGGCTTGGGTCGATAAATATGGGTTGGGTCGAGATTGAGAGGATCGTCAAAATTGTTAAGCTCCATCGCAATATTCGCTTGCAATCAATGTTCCATTCTTTATTATATCGATTGCGGCCAGCTGATTCAATCGTGAGCCCATTCCTCCATTTTACAAGGAGCCACCTGGAGGCTCCCGCTTCCTGCAGACAATGGACGCTCGGAGATATTGTGCTCGCCAAGGTCAAGGGATTTTCGGCATGGCCCGCTAAGGTACGCCAGTCTATTTTTCATCCCCATTTGTTTGTCCTTATTTGATGTATGAGATGCATGTTGTTGTCATTATTTTCATTTGCCACATCAAATTATATACTTCTTGTGCCTTGTTTTAATACCCGATTGTTGTTCAAGGGTTTGTGTGAGTGTTTACAAATTTTCATACAGTTTCATTTCCACTGCGTTGATTGTAATGGCTATCAGCAATCTTTTTCGATTTGCCAATATGTGTCAATATTTTCTTCTTAATCACAAACCCTGCATGAGAAATCAAACCCTATATCAGATATTAGTGTTTAAACCCAAGCAATGGATGCAAGTTTGTGTTTTTTTGTGTTTAAACCCAAGCGATGGATGCAAGTTTTTGTTTTTTAAGGTGGAAATTGCCTTCTGTCTAGATCCAAGAGAATTACAATTGGCCCGAATTTGTCAGGCCCACAAGCGGCCTGTTTTTACCAATACGATGGCCCTTAAAAATCTGAATCAGTAATTACAACTATTTTTCATTTGGCTAAGTCCATACTCTTATGTCATAATCACCTAAAACTTGCACCTGGAATTTAACATGACGACTAGACTAATATTCCACTGCTAAAATACAACAAAGTAGAAATGTCAAAAGCATATGTTAAAAATAAAAAATAATTTTTTTTTGCAACTGTCAGATGAGATACACAACTAAATTGAGAAACCATTAAATATCAATTGATGGATCATCTCTGACTTCAAAATTCTGGATCATTTTGAAAAGATATGAAAATGTATCAGTCAATTGACGTCTCGCAATCATTTCACTTCAATTTCACTTGACAAATCGGTGCATCATACATAACTAGCAGTAATCTTGGCAATGCCAAGAACCACCTTCAAAATACCTCTCTCTACACTAGTTCTGTGGGAAGATGAGACCATCCACAGAAGCCAATCAAAATGATCATGACTTCCTTTACAATGATGGCATATAAGGCTGCTGCCTTAATATTCTAAATTAGTAATCACGTAAGTAAGTTTTCTACAAGGGAAGGGTAGGAAATCATTTTAAAACTAGTATTGGTTGGGGTTATTCTATATCACTACTTTAAAACCACCATATCATCAATTGAGCCCCAACTTTCTATAGTAGTTGGCCTTGGCCTCCCAGGGTAGATAAATGTTGATGCAAGAGCATCTTCATCAATGGAAACTTGGAATGACCTTTTCATTGGTCAACAAAATGAAACATCAATTTAACGTTATACCAAGGTATGGATTTAAACTGGTTATTAATATTATTTATAAACATTTTAATCAAAAAATATATAAACTATTATTTAAATTTATATAAACTCTAGAAAGAGGAACACATTTTTAAAATAATCTATTCATTAATATTATTTATAAACATTTTAATCTAAAAGTATATAAACTATTATTTCAATTTATATAAACTCTAGAAAGAGAAACACATTTTTAAAATAATCTATCCATTAATATTATTTATAAACATTTTAATCCAAAAATATCTAAACTATTATTTAAAATTATATAAACTCCAGAAGAGAAACACATTTTTAAAATGATCTTTAATACATTGGATTGACGAAAACTAGCTTAAAAAATAAAATAAGATAAAAATCATTAATGTTTATGTCGTTTCTTTCCATAAATATGATCCACTATTGCTATTGATAAATGATGAACTAGGAGAGTATGATAATTTTGAACAAACTCATTTAATATATTTGGCTATGTCGTTTCTATTCATAAATATGATCAACTATTGCTATGGATAAATGATGAAGCAAGAGGATATGATAATTTTGGACAAACTCATTTATATATTTGGCTTTCCGGCCTTTATATTTTCTATCTTTTTATTTGGTAATTGGCACCAAACAAGCAATGGAGTTCATTACAATAGAATTCTATGTTTTGCACCAAAATTTTCCTATAGGAGAGTTTGATAGAGAGTGATTCGTTTGCGACAACCTTTTATGTTTACCCAGAACATTTCTCCAATCAATGAAAATGATGGATGGCTATTGAAGTGAAAAATGAGAGGGAGGGGAACCAAATTCACCAAAAGGGAGATTAGAGGGGGAGAGAAGTGCATTTCTCCATGAAAAGTCCGAGAACAAGCTTCCATGCTCGAAAAATGGGGACCATCCCATTGATTCTACCCTATGCTATACTATCTATAGAAACACTCCTTGGATCCCCTTGCTCCATACCTACAATATATCATAACTGGATACCATCAACATAGTTGGTCAGGTTTAAGAACCCTCCCATTAGTGTATAGGTGAGTAGGTTGTTCCTGATCCTTCCCCTTTATCCCTTCATCTGAGTTAGGGCCTGCATCATTATGCAACGCGTTAGTGGCGACCTGGAGGATTTGCGGTGAAGAAATATTTGACCTAGAGTCAGATGTCGGCTGTGGTAGATGTCTTGGATTATGCAATCTCAAAGGAAGGTATGCCTATAGAAAATATTATATTATTATGTTATTGTGATTTTGCATATGGAGCATACCCATGCATTGAGAGGAATTGAGGGCTCGTGTGGTGCATATGCACATCCATTCCAGGGATTATTCCATCCTAAGAATGCCTCCATATTATGCAGTGTTAGAATAGGATAGGAATGATGCAATAGGAGACAAATATGAATCAATTCAAGATGCAATTTGAAACACGAATTCACTGAATTAGCTTCATTGTGGAGCTCTGATGGATGCTTGCAATGAGTTTGATGGAATACCTCAATAGATAACTTTTCATGGAATGTGGTGATCATTTCTTATGCCAAACTTGGGATTGTAGACAAGACCATGAGTTCCAATATCGAGTAGCTATCCTCTGTGTAATATCATGTGTTATAGAGTTCCTCCAAAGAAAAACCCAGCATTTGCATGGAGAACCTATGATCTGGAACTTGACGTTTAGCTCAATATGCATCTCTTGTAGGATGCGACTCAATGATTGAATCGTATTCCAATGGCACAATTTGTAGAACATTTCTTCCTAGCATCCTTAATAGAAATAATATGCTTGATGTTGTTAAGTAGTAATCATAGTAATTTTTCTATATGCATAGAGAGCTCATCACTACTTCAACTCTCCATTTTTTGTTTGGTTTTACCCCAATTATTTTTTAAGAAAATTACTGTTTATCACCATCTGTGAAAGGCATAGGACTAGCTTCATTTGCTCGATCTTGCAAAATTGTGCCATTTCATTTTGTTGTTGCTACCAGCTCAAGACTCAAGTTCATATTGATGGGTACTGTAAAAACTCGTTCCATCATAAGATCTATGATTTCCAACAACTAATGTAGGGTATCTTTATAGCTTGTCCCCTTAATCCTTTAGGACATCAAATATAGTTCATTTCATAGCATCTTTAACATGAAGCAATGTTATGGAGAGCTTTGTTTTCTCCCCATAATGAGTCTGAACATTTGAATGGACAACAAATACTTTAAACATATAATCCATAATAAAGGATTTTCCCATTTTTGGCTTCACAAAATCTCCATTTAATTCTTCTGAAAAACATTGAGATTATTACTTACACACAAAAATAAACCTTTATCAAAACTTGGTGACTTTTCTAATGCCAATTGTAGCAAATTAGGTCATAAAACAAGTATTCAATAACCAAATTCCTAGTCTATGGGTTAATGGGGAAAATGAAAAAAATCCATAACAATGGACTAATCCAAAAGGGACAAGGGTAGAGTTCGAAAGCGATGTTTTTTTTTACCAATTTTTAGTTTTCTAGAAATTTTGCTCAAAATTGGAAAAGGGCGCAACTTGGTAGGTCATTCGAATGGTGGGAAAACCCTCAAATTTTGTCAAGGAAACAAAATAGATAACCTTCCTTCCAATGATATTGCATGGAAATTGTAATATAACATTTTAAACAAAATAAGAAGAGATTCAAACCCTTTTGGCCACTAAAATTAAATCATTTGAGTGACTAACATGGCTTTTTTGCTACAATGATTCATTCATAGTTCACTTAATGAATCTTTGAAGTGTTTCCAGTATCATGTTCCATTTCCATATTTTCATGAGTGTCCATAGTCTAATTCAATAGTTTCTTACTTGGTAGGAAGTTTACACTTGTACTTGGAGCAACAGCTTGTGGAGCATGTTTTAAGGTTTTGCCATCTAGTTTGAGGCCTAAGATTTCATTCAATGTCATATTGAGAAACATTTGAGAACTTGTATTTTGATTATCTTTCTTTTTCATTTCCCATTTACTTATACTACTTTAGCCCTTGTACATACAACAATAGTTAGTGGAATGTATTCAAGTATTTTTTTCATCCATTTTAGAGCCTGAGATTTCATTGTCATGCCGTTCAACGTTTTAGCACTTGTCTTTCCATTCACTTTCTTTTCCATTTCCCATTTCTTTATATTACTCTTAGTTCATCCCAAACATTTGGTTGGTGATAGAACCAAGATTTAACAAGCTGTATTTTGGATTTTCTTTTCTAGTAAATCATTTTTCATTTCCTATGATATAAAATAACTTATACCAAAATTTGTCTTTTTCCTTAACTGAATTGGTTTATGTATATAAGTCTCTAATTAGGTACAATGCTACCTAATTTATATCTACCATAAAATATGTAAACATGAATTCTGGCACTACCACATCAATATTTTAGGGGAAGTTGCCTTTAGGTTTTGACTAGAATTGGCAATATTCACCTTCAAAAGAGCTTTAGTGCACAATACCACGTCATGGTAATTTGGCTACAATAGACATTTTGACTAAGTATATATTGGGTAGATAACTTAAGTCTATTGTACTTTATATTGGAAGGGTGTATTTCTAGAAACATTCTAATTATGTTACTATCTTGTTGTTTACTCTGAACACAATAACCTGGTTTCCAGGCATGCCATTCCACCAAATCAAGGTGACAAGAAGCCTTCAAATCTCACAAATCTTCCTTACAATGAGAAAGGTAGAGTTCATTGTCTATGATCCAGAAGGTATGTCTGTCACAAGGGGATCCTTTTACTGTAAATCTTTCCCAAATGCAATGCAATACATTTAGATTTCAAAGGATACAGTCCATGATTGTATATTAGATAGTTGACACTTATGATACCATATTGGAATCTTCAACTTTGAATATTCATGGTGTCTATATCCACTGCATATTCCTAGTTACAAGCTTTTAGTACTTTTGGTAATATTGATTGTGGTATTGGCACTAATTGCCATGCCATTCTGGTGCTTCAATTTGAGAGTACAAAAGAATTAGCTATATAAGTGTCTAGAATTGATGAATCTGAAGATGAATGCTTTGAAGAGATTTCTCTTCACTGCTTGCATGGAAAAAATAATATATTTTGGATCAATGGTAATATCATAATGCAAGAGGGGATATCTCATGATAATGGTAGATACTATACTTCACATGAAATTTAGGGTGTCTATGTGCAAAACATGATGTTTGTAGAAAATACTCTGCTCATACAAGTCAGAGTTTGGTTTAGACTCTAGAGTATATGACTGCATAATTAGCAAATGTGGTGGGAAGGATGAAGTAGCAAATAATGCAAATTTGGGAGAGACCTCTTGTTCTCAATCCTCTGAAAACATATACAACTGTGTTATTTAGTTGGAAGAGGATAAGTGCAATATAGTTAAGGTTACCTCCAGTGATGATGAATACACATATAATGGTGTGTGCAATGTAGCTTTTCTATTAAAAAATGGAACACTATAAGAAAGTGTAGATAACATAATACTTATAGATGTTTTCTTTGGATGAATTAAATTCTAGTGCTTACAACAAATAATTTTATGCACTCTTTCAAACCTTAAAAACCTTCTTGGCCAAGGAACACCATCCACAGTGAACACCAATCACTTGCATCATCACTCTTTGAATTTACGGTCCAAGATCTAGGAACATTGCCACATGTGTCAATGATGACTGAAAAGTTCAACCATCCACCATTAATGCAAACCCTAGTTTTTCTATAAATGAGCATTATATCTCCAGTATTCAAAGTTCCATGTGGAACTCTAATATAGAAAGAAACAATGAGGCAGTTGGCTTCATAAACCACTCCCCTGTTATAATTAATATCTTCCATGTTCATACACTAATAGGTTAGAAGCATAGGGTAGGGTTAGGTTAGAAGCATAGGTTAGGTTTTATTTTGTGTTTTTTTTTAAAATTGAATTCCATGAGTCCCTAGTCCGCGGTCGTACACCAGAGTACAGACCGGCCGGTTTTGACTGGTTCGGCCGGTTTTGACCGGTTCGACCGGTTTTGACTGGTTCGGCCGGTTTTGACTGATTCTGCCGGTTCTGTACCTGGTTTGGAAAAAAATCCGGTCTGAGGAAAATTGTTTACTGACCGGACTGGCCAACCCTGTAAACCGGTCAGGTCGGTCGGTTTTGTCGGTTTCGATAACATTGCATACTAATGACCCAAGTTCAAAACCTAATGGGAAAAAAGCCCTGGGTTATAAGCTTATCCTGTTTGATGGAAAGACCACATCATTTTTCTGGTCGAGACTTCCAAGTATGCAAAAGACGATCAAACTATGAGAGAACATAGTTTTTTTATACGTGATAAATGGGTTAGAAGTAGAGGTTGGTGTAGATATGTAGTGATATTTTCCTCCCCTTCTGCACTGATGATTTGACTTTGAAAGAGGCTTAAGCATGCTGACACTTATAGATGGCATACGGGGTGGACTTAGAGGTTGATGTAGCTTTTGTAGTGATATTTTCCTCTCCTTACACATTGATGATTTGACTTTGAAGGGTGCTCAAGCATGCTGACACTTGGATTGCATATATGAATGGAATCCATGGTAGATGTACCTAGGTTCCATCTAAAGCTCTGTCCCTGTATCTTGTACTTTATATCTTTGTTATTGTATCGATGTTATTTATTCCAATGGACTGAAGTTCTAGATGCAACGGCATGATGTGTAGTGTCTTCCTTATGAGGCTTGGAGATGTCATGATTGGGAGGAAGAGCCTGCATCCTTTTTAAATCTGCTTAGTACAAAAAGAAACGTTCTCTTATTCTATAAAATTCTTAGCTAGATTATTCTCTCTTGAGTTAAAACTCCTTTGGATGTGCGTTATGTGAATTTGATTGAAATGATAATAATGCATTTAGGTTTCTTAGTCAGGGACAATATTATTTTTCCTATAGAGCGCTAGCCCCTTGTGGATTGAAGGAAGACTAGTTTCGATTCACCCTACACAGAGGTAGTGTTATATCCTCTTGCAATAGCAGTTTGTAGTATGTACTATGTAGACCTAGAATCCAGACCTTGTATAGGGAAATATATTGCATTCTTTCCCATATTTTTCTTGACAGTGCAAATAATAAAGCCATCAAACTCCTTTAGAACTAACATACTTGATATTTCCCTCCTTATTACCTATTGTGAATCGAACTTGCTGATGTGCTGATTTGCCCTTCAATTAGTCAGACTCATATGGGATAGGTATTCTACACAGGATACATGTCCCATGCGAGACTCATGGGGAGGACATGTCCCTACAAGTTAGCTTTGCAGGATGGAAAAAATGTCCCCAACGGTGAAATAATGGGGCATTTTTACCCATTTCACTCAAAGTTTTCACAGAGAAGGATATTGGAGAACAGAGAATGATATAGCATCTACAACCTACCATTATATTGTTGTGTTTGTCATTTCACTAACAACAGTGTTCTTTTACAAATCAAAATTATGCCTCAATCATTAAAGGATGCTACTCAAGCTCAAAGGAAGGGGAAGAATATCGATGGTAGTGGTCCTCCTCTTCCTCCCTGTCCAACTGATAGTGGTACTGTTGTTGTTACTGCTAGGGATTCATCTACTTCCCTATTTTGTATTTTCCCATGGCATTCTCGAATCTCATCTATCATTTTATCTATGTAATACTTTGATGA
>LPNX010477821.1:103391-145745 GCA_001517045.1 Pseudotsuga menziesii
ACTGTAGCATTGTGTCAGTTGAGTTAGATTTAGATAGAATGTTTCCAACCTCTGCCATAACTGGATTCACTCTCAAATCCTCTTCAAAGTCACGATGTAAGGACCCATGTGGATTGAGCGGGTATGCACGGCTCTCCCTGTGGAGGTTTCCCATTGATTAATCCCTTTTACTTGTAGCCTCTCCCCTGTGAGAATGACCAATGGGGGATGAGAGGCCTATTATGGTTCACAGATAGACAACAACAAGACAACATTGGTTTCCAAATGTGTGTCCTAATGTAGACACATTCCTAGGTGTATGTCAATTCATGATGACTGATATCTTGGCTTGGTCAACCAAAAATCCATCCTTGCACATGATACGACCCTATATAACACCAAACATGGTACAAAATATGTACTTCTTAATATGTAGCAACAATTAAAGTTTATATGTCATTCTCTTTGATTGAGAGTTTCCGCAAGCAATTTAAATTTTACACAGGTCTCTTTTCTTTTGATTTTATCCTTTAGGACATCTCAAAGAGACGGGACTCCTGGGTGTTGTCATAGATTGGAAGGGAGTCCTATTTTGAGCCAACTAAATCTTCCATACGGTCCATACCACTAGTCTTGGATAAAAAGTTCCAAAACAATTTCCATTGGGATTTCTTTTGTTGAATCGGGGTACTTCAATTTTCATTTGCAGGTCATGACTCATATCTTTGTAGTTTACCTAGATTTGAATGCCACTTTGTTGACATCCAAAATGGTCGTAACCATCTCAAACTGTTCAAGAAGAAAGAGAAGCAAGAGATGAAAAGATGAAATGAGGTTTCCTGCACTCTTACACATGATATGTCAACTAACTCTCACATTTCCTTTTTTGTTAGTCAAGACAGCATTGTGCCCAAGTGAACATGGTCTACAAATTATACTTTTAATCCAAACCTGTATGTTGTTTCTCTTTATGAATTTCTATGTTGTATCATGGTCTGCAGACTGGACAATGTTTCTCTTTTTTATAGAAACACTATAAAATGTGTGTGCATCTGGATTTTGTACTAGTCCAACTTGGTTAGCTTGGATTTTAACCAACTCTGTTCTTCTTTCTGTAAGTAAACATAATCAAGCAACTTGAGAATTTGATTTCTATAGAATTCAATTTAGCATTTAGACCCTAGGATGACCTTTAAAACTTCTCCAATTTCCCTTGCCTATTCCTCTTTTCCTGCTTTAATTCCAAATGCCGGTTTTCCATTACATGGTTCAGTATTTTATAAAATAAGTATGTTTTTGTGCTATGCGTTAGCTTTCCTGCAAAAACCACCAGGAATTACAGTTGGCCTCATTTCCCTACCTCGAACAAACCACCTAGACTCGTTAACTCTCTCTCCTGCAAAAATTACTAGGAATTGCAATTGAAATCGGGGTACTTCAATTTTCATTTGCAGGTCATGACTCATATCTTTGTAGTTTACCTAGCTTTGAATGCCACTTTGTTGATATCCAAAATGGTCGTAACCATCTCAAACTGTTCAAGAAGAAAGAGAAGCAAGAGATGAAAAGATGAAATGAGGTTTCATGCACTCTTACACATGATATGTCAACTAACTCTCACATTTTCTTTTTTGTTAGTCAAGACAGCATTGTGCCCAAGTGAATACTGTCTACAAATTATACTTTTAATCCAAACATGTATTTTGTTTCTCTTTATGAATTTCTATGGTGTATCATGGTTTGCAGACTGGACAATGTTTCTCTTTTTTATAGAAACACTATAAAACGTGTGTGCATCTGGATTCTGTACAAGTCCAACTTGGTTAGCTTGGATTTTAACCAACTTTGTTCTTATTTCTGTAAGTAAACATAATCAAGCAACTTGAGAATTTGATTTCTATAGAATGTAGTTTAGCATTTAGACCCTAGGATGACCTTTAAAACTTTTCCAATTTCCCTTGCCTATTCCTCTTTTCCTACTTTAATTCCAAATGCCAGTTTTCCATTACATGGTTTAGTCTTTTATAAAATTAGTATGTTTTTTTGCTATGCATTAGCTTTCCTGCAAAAACCACCAGGAATTATAGTTGGCCTCAATTCCCTACCTCGGAAAAACCACCTAGACTCGTTAACTCTCTCTCCTGCAAAAATTACTAGGAATTGGAATTGACCTGACATGCTTGCCTTGGAAAAATCACCTAGACTTATCAACTCTTTAGCATATAACAAGATAAATGGATACACAACAAAATGGCCCCATATCTCAATGAAAAGTTATTCTGTACACTTGTAAGGAAGCCAAATCCGAGTATTCTGTAAAGGAAGTAGTAATATTTTCTGATTCAGCTTCACCTTTAACAAAAGATAATGGCACAATATTCGGCTCAGGATCAAGTGCAGGTTGTTGCAATGCTGGCCATCATCTTCTTCTAGCCATTGATCCCCTTGCTGAAACAACAAACCATCCATTTTTGTTGTTTATTATTGAAGGCTTTTCATGTGCAGCTATCTCTTCCTTTTGAAGGGGATGGAATCGCAAAAGAATACTTTCCCTAGCATTATCTAGAGTACATATGAGACCTTCTCTAGAAATAAAGGCTAGTAGATGTATACAAGTTTCCTAGAGTTCTGAATCTACACCTTGCATAACATTTAGCCATGTCACTCAGTTCTTTGCAAGATGGTACATAAGAGCAATGGCATGTTCTCTTTCTTGTAATGTGATGAGAGAAGTTTGGGGCCTTTGATGTTTAGTTCTCTTCCTACCAAGTGCATTGGCTGGAAGGTTGGGGGAATATAGTGCACACAAGATATAATCTTTTTCAAAATAAAAGTAGGTCAATGGATTGTCTAGAACTAAAGCACCAGCATCATTTTCTCCAAGAGAGTTCACCATTGTTGTTACAACAGCTAGCCCTAAACCCCATAACCCATCACACAGTCTACCGTTATGCCACACAGAGAATGGACCCTCTTTGTTTCCTGAGCCTAATGAAAGTTCATCTCGTAGGAAGTGACTAAATGTTGACAAGCATGAAAAAAAACCAGCAGACTGTAGCATCTCAGCACCTCCTCTCACACATGCTAAAGATAAACATAAATTCAGGATTATAGCAGTTGAATCTCTCCAACTATCATGTTGAATCTGACCAATTACACACTGCATAGGAAAATTCTTTTGCAAAACAGGCAACGAAGTATTAGGTGCCAGGAAACCTTTTAAGAGTGTATCAATTACAGCTAAAGATAGGTTTGCAACATTGTTGTTTTCAACACAACTGCAAAGAACAGGTAGAAGTCCCAAACTACTCATAAGAGAAACATCAAAAAAGACATCTGTCACATTCTGCATATCTGTCTTTGATTCTCTGCTTTCCTGGTACTCTTTATTTTGAGAATGAATAAAGTCTAATGATGTCAAAAGCACTACCAGGAGACATCTAAGCATTGTTTCAAGTCTGTCTGGATTAAATGGTTTTATATCTATCAATAATTTTAGGCTTGTGATCACTGTTCTGATCACTTTTGCATAGAGTGGCCAAGCATGCATTCTCTTTGTTGTTGACATTATATGGCTGCACATCCACCTCACAAAAATAAGCAAAATTTGGGCCTGTGTTATGAGAAAATTTAGCATGTAATTTGTTGGATCACCAAGAGGGCCTAACAACTGCATTGATGTCAATAGATAATTGCAAATATCTTCAACACACAAACCTATCGATTCTTCTGAGAAGGCTGCATTTAGGGTTATTGAACCTAACTTTGTCCCATGTTCAACAAGAAACGATATAAGGTACTGCAAACAAAATAATAAGCACCAAAACAAAATGATCTAGAAAGGCTATAAAACAAAAACACAGAAAGTAGGTATTCTTATGGTCTAGAAACATAACAAACACAGACATTGTTTTTGATAAGTATGATAGCTCTCAAGCATGAATGAACTTACAAATTTTTTGTCAAACATTGACAAAGCTAACACAGTCATCCATGCTTTTAATGCATTCAACTGAAAATCTGCAAGACAAGAGGCCCTATTTGCACGGCTCAAGATTTCTAGTGTATTTTCTGCTGCAGCTGTGAGTCCTTTGTCATCTGAGTGAGGCCACCAATATATACCCAATTCTGTTTTAAGGGCTTTGGTATCATAAATATGCTTATCTTCACATAATGGATGAATCTCTTTTAAACTGAAATGTTTAACAGTATGCAAAATTGAATCTATCTCCAACTTTGTGAGGTGCTCTAAAACTCTCTGAAAGGAACTTGGAGGAATTTTTCGACCTTCTAACTCCTCTTGAAGATGATAATATAAATCATTTACAATAAAATCATGGAGTTCCATACCATAGCTGCCAATCAAACATAGATTATTCTTCAGCTTTCAAATACAAAACATTTTATATAGAGAATTACCAAGAATACTATCAAAATTTCATATAGCTAAAGAAGATATGCTACACAATACTGAGGAAAAATGAAGCAGATGAAAAAATTGAGATATGTGAACAGAATACTTTTTCAACATCTTACAGTAGGTACATGCCAACATACAACACACAAAATGCAGCTGCAAAAGCCCATCCTGTCCTTCAGCACTCATATATGACTTCAATATTAAAAGTGAACACGGAATGCAAACACAACCCTGAACATTAAATTTCTATATGCTTCCCTTCTAAATCCCGATATACAAAACTATGCATATTAACAATCAATATAAGCAAAAGGAGAGATCAGTATGTATTCTTTGGATCACTGCCAGTGATAATTTGCCACTCTTCATATTCCAATGCAGGAAAGTAGATTTTCATAGTCATGCTTCCCACAAGATCATCCCATCTCTCAATTAGGTTCAATATAGCCTCAGCCTGTTTTGGAGTAGTTAGAGATGTTACTATAGCCCAAAGATTCCCCAAGGAGAAAAACCTGAAATCCATGCGAGCAAGCTGAAGGTTCCCAATTAGGAATCCTCCTTGATCAGGCATCCAATTAACAAGCCATGATGGAATTTGCTCTGGATAAATATTGAACTTGTTGACAGCATCAGGGGTATATTCTTTTGTCTTGTATCTATAAATTTCATTGAGCTTTATCGTATCAATCCAATAATACTCTCTGATATGAAAAGCCAGTGCACTTAGCCTGCTATTTACAACCCTCAGTAAGTTCTTTGATCCATCACCAACAATCATTATTTCTCATGCACAACAAAGAGCAGAGTAGAATAAAGCTTGCAATGCAGCAATATGAAAATTAGTTTCATAATTTGCGATTCAGGAACACTACACATTAATATATTGGAAAACTAAATGCCACATATACAAGAGCAATAAAGCATTCCTCAATTGTCAATACATTGCATACCTTCAAATAGGTGAAATGGATAGTCAGAAAAAGCATGAAGACTTTAAAGAAACTTAAATTAGGAAATGAATCATGAGAACTTCACAGCATCATTGTTGAATAGAATGTCAGTGTTGCTATTATGAGGCTCTATGACAGTTATATGACAACTTCCCACATCTTGGAGGTTTTCTCACTTCATCAGGAGCACTAATTGGGTTAACGAGGGCTACCCCCTATCCCTAAAATTATTTCAGATTTACATTGATGCAGTTTGGATTTAAACCAATGGACTAGAAAAGAGAGATACACCTCTAGAAGAACACCCATGCTGGTAATGGTTTCTTTTTACATTATGTCCTAGCTGCACTACTATTGTTTGCATATGATATGGTCCCTTTGGGGAACCCTCTCTATCGACCACAAGAACTTGGAATAAAAGAGTTTCCTGAGAGTGATGGATATTATTGTTGTGGCTATGAAAGTGTGGGGTTCAATCCCTTTTAACTAGTTTGTCATCTTCTCCACCTTTTCAAGCACCAGAAATTCAATTCTTCAGGAATTTGAATTTCACTTCAATCCTGGCTCTATTTCATACCCACAACACAAATTGCAATTGAAGGTATGGATGACCAGATTTTTTTTGTGTATAAATTTCATGATAAATTTTCATTTTTTCTATGTTATCTTGGCATTTGATTAGCCCCTTCCTAGTTCCATTTTAATTCATTTGTATTTGTTGTATACATGATTTAGCTCTCAGTCCTACTCTATCGATCATTGATCATCCATTGTAGTTTGTGAAGTGGTCCTCAATTTCCAGATTTCTTTTTGTAAAGCAGTGGGAATTCTATAATTTGTTTTTGTTTTGGTTGGAAGACTAACCCTAATTATAAAATATTTAGGCCTTACTGAAGAGGACTTGCTAGGATTTTTTTGGTTGTATTAAATACCTCTTGGCATACAAAGTTCAAACTAACCAAGCTCTTTTTTACAACAAGTTTTACCAAGTAAGTAAACCTACTTGACCCACAAATCAAGACCCATTGACAACCTAGACTGCATTTTTACTGTATCTAGGCTCTGTGATCTCCGTGCTCTTCTTCACCATTAGTGTTGTTTTCTCTCTCTCGTTGTTTCTTCTATGTGAAACCTCCAAAACCCATTTCATGTAACATTCCCTTTTCTTTTTGCATTTCTCATTTCTCATTTTTGGTAACATAGTATTACATATATAGGCATTGTTGCAGGAAAACCAAGGTGGATGTGCAATCTATCAGGGCGCAAATAAGGGCGTAACAAAAGATGCAAAAAATTGGGCGCAAAAATGGAGACAAAAATGGATGTTAAAAAGGATAGGAAAAAAGATGCAATGGATGGTGTTTTATGAAATTATACAATAGCGCCAAGTTTAGCGCTGGATTGTTCACCAAAATTGGGAAAAAAATACACTAAAATCCGGCGCTAAATCTAGTTTTTGTTGTAGTGGTTTATGAGGAAAATGTTCGGATCCCCCGCAGTAAAATGAATCTCATGTTTGTTGGCGCCAGAATGGATACAACGATCATCACTGGTTCTACATGTGTCATCTTTTTCCCATCCTGGTTACAATTTATATGGCATTACCACTGTTGGTAAGTCCCATATCTGATTCCTTCCACATTCTGACTGCTTCTTGAAAGCTCCAGGACTAAAGAAAATTTCATGGCTTTTGTGCAGGAGTGGATGGGGATGGTTTCATGGCCTGAGATAGTTACCGAATTCGGCCCTAGGCCTAATCGGATTCTTCCGAATCAGATTCTTGGATTCTTCACCAAATTCTTCCACCTTGTTTTGACTATTATAAAGTTGTTTTCATAGGATAATTAAGTTTAATTAGGGTTAGGGTTCTAAATCCCTGATTCCTAATTTTGGAATGAGTGTCGCACCAGTATCAAATTCTTTAGCCAATTTTGATTGCACCCACTGTTCGTTTAACCTTGCCCGAGATATAACATTCTGAAACACATACCCAGTACCTCAGACTCATCAATTAGTAACCCTGTGAGTAGACATTGATTTTTCTGCCTTCTACAACTGTGCATTCGAGAGTCATCAGGACACGCTCTACACGCACACGCTACGCCAATTCTACAAAAACTGCAGAATAGAAGGTACCCGCGATTTCATTCGACAATGACAGACAATTGATTTCAATTCATTTTATTGTAAGTTTTCTGTGTGATTGACATATTCACTTGAGTAGTTTTTGATATTTTCTTTTAAGTCAAAGTTGTTGTCTCCTTTGCTCATCCACTCCCAAGATTTCTCAAAAATACGAGGTCATTTCGACATTTCAACATTTTCTCTGTATTCAATACTATCCCCTACTCCGCGAAATTCTCTAGGGAAAGTCCATATAAAGTTTCAAGGGGTGTGGTTATATACACAGAGTGACAGAGTGTTTATGGAGGTCTTTATGTTCAATGGTCAAGGCTTGTCAGTTCATGTCCGAAAGATTTCGTTGAAGTGGTCTGAACCTAGCTATTTTGAAAGCAGTTCAAGTGTTGAAAGGTGTGGCCATGAACATAGAAATTCGACCGTGTCAAGAGCCGGCCAAACAGGCGGGACACAGAGATCGGTCAACAACCTGAAAGCCAGGGATTTTCTTACTGGTTGTAGTACGGATTCCACAATGTAGCTAGCTTCCCAACATTCATCATTCATAAAGTAGGCTTGAAAAGGTAATATGAATCTTTAAGTAGTGCCAAATTCCTCCTTCTTTCCAATATCCAAGGTCTTATCTGGTTGTAGTTTATCAATCCAAGATGGCGCAGTTCCAACAATCCAACATTACAACAACTGCTGAGCATTCCAACTGGGCCAAGGATGGGGAATTAGAATCCGTGCCATGCCATCCAGAATGGGGGAGCAAGGAAAGGAACAGTCATCGGCTAATGGATTGATGATCAGAGATTGACCTTTCATTCAATTAAAACATACAGATTGGGGGATCATAAACGAATATTATTCAGCTTGTTGCAGACCATTTAATGTGGCCACAACAGGATTCATGTCGGTTGGATCTCATCCAACAGGCATGAAGCCTGCTGCCGCTGCATTAAATGGCCTGTAGCAGGTTGAGTATTGTTCGCCAAGGCAAGGCAAAGGCGGTTTCAGTAATCATCGATCTACCCACACCAATGAAAGAAACGTTTCAGTAATCATCGATCTACTCGTTACATGTGGCTTTTTATAGCGATCATCTACTCCTGTGTGGTGTTTTGATGTAACTCGAGCCATTCATTCTTCATGAAGAAAGTGGTTTCAAACGCATCGATGCAAAGCTCTACGTTGAAGTATTTGAGCCGGTCTAGAAAGGATGGTGAACAAAACAGGTTGTTGAGTTGCTATCAACCTCGAGCACCTGATAACTATTTGTCTTGATACCTTACCCAAACTAGGCAAGGTGATGTATGGGGTGCTTCTTTTACTTGGTTAAACTCAATCTGCTCAGTCAACTATGAGTAAGCCCGGGTCCTCACTCACGTTATCTCCTGATGGTCAAACATTGCTCTTTTTCATTATGGTCAGTCTCGTTGTTATATGTTCATTCTTGTTTTAAAGATGAAAGTATGAATGTAAATGAACAAATAAATGACTTGTTGCAATGGAAAATTTTGTTTGTGAGGTAAAATATCACTGAACAAATATTTGACATATTTTTAATGGAAATAATTTTCAAAAGTTTATATATATATATATACCTGCTTGAAGACTTTAATCATAAAAAATAACTTGAAAAAAAAAAGATTCTGATAGATCCATTTACATTACCTTTAGCACATTAAGGATGAGTTCTATAATATTGATGACATCAGTAAGTGTTTTAATTTTTTAATTTGTTGTATACTTATATATTATTTTATCAAATACATTTCAGGGATTACATTATAGATCTATGTTATGATAGTGATAATATTAACAATTTTTGAATTTGTTGTAAGAGCATATTGTGTAATTAAACATTAATAAGTTATTTGGTTTTTTTAATGTGTTGTAACTTTGTAAGTATATATGATGTAAAAATATATTATTTTATTAAATGTATTTTTACAAATTGAGTATATTAGGGATTAATTCTATAATATTGATAATATTAGTATGTTTTTTGGTTTTTTTATTGCTTATTCATAAAAATAAAAATAAAAATAAAATACACATTAAGTACATTATGGATTAATTCTATAATATTGATAATGTTAATACGTTTTTATTGTTTTTTATTTGCTTATTCATAGAAATAAAAATAAAAATAAAAATCTTTATAATTTTTTTTTATAAAAATAAAATATTAAAATAAATTAATTGATGGCATAGTAAAGTCTTTCTTCTTATTAGCACAAAATTATCGTCATAAAAAATTAATGACTAAAATAAAATGATAAAAACCTTTTTATAGAAATAAAATATTAGAATAAATTAATTTATGACCTATAGAGTCTTTTTATTAGCGCAAAATTATCATCATAAACAATATAAAATTAATGGCTAAAATAAAACGATAAGAATAAAAGGTATTTATTTTTCATTACAAGTGACTACTTGTTGTGTGGAGGATTTAAGAGAAGATTCAAGTTTCCTTATTCTTACCCATGACAACTTAGTGAAATAGATTTTTTCATAATTCATGATGCACAAAAACATTAAATTTGATTTACATATCTATCCATTAGGTAATTGTAAATCATTCTCATCCTTTATTATTTGTCATTTTCTTATTTTATATGGATACCTTTTCATGAAGTATTTGCCATAGTATCTATGTTTGATGATATTTGTTGGATACAAATTATTATTGACAAAAAAATATTATGGAAATGAAAATCCATAAAACTAACTAAGAACTACCTAGCTTGATGTATATATGGAAATTCAAAAAATTACTTTCGTGACAAGAGACTCTAGCTTTTCCATAGCATGTACATTTGATCAAGAACATTGCTCTATTTTGGACCTTTTTATCTATGCATCTAGTGTTCAAGTATAAAAAACTTATGAACAGTTATCGAAAACTTATTACCAATTGGGCAGGTACGTTGCCACCTAGTGGTTCTTGTTTTTTCTATATTTTTGTTTATCAATATAATATAGACGATGTAACTTAAAAAAAACTTATAAAATTTAATAAACAATTAATTAAGATAAATTTAAAATAATTAATAAACAATTAATTAAAATAGATTTAAAATAATTAATAAATATTTTTTAACAGATAGCATCTAATTGTTCGTCATCTTGCGCCGCCCCTCTTGGGAATTCCAGAAAACCATACACTTATGATTGGTAGTGAAGTGAGCTCATGACAATTTTGACAAAATATTGTTTTGAATTTACCTAACCTTTTGAATGATCATGTTCTTGCTTCTTGCTACCGCGTTGTTTACTCATGCTTACGCTTTAAAGCTTCTAAGAGGGGGCCCTTTTAGACTATGGTTCTTGAAAAATCATATGATCAACAACCTTGTCGGTAAAAAGAGAAGCCCTAAATGAGACTTGTGTACGATTCTCTCGAGAGAAGATGGAAGCTCAAATGGAAGACTTGTATACGATTCTCTTGAGAGAAGATGGAAGCCCAAATGGAAGGTAGAGGCCATGAAGCTTAAACTGGGGGTAATCCACAAAAAATTCTACAATTGCATAAACAGAGAGATCTAAAGCATAAGGAAAATTTGAAATGAGCAAGGAGGTGGCTAAAATTGTGAACAACAGGGACAAACTTTGACAAACAGGGTCATATTGTAATTAGTGGGACCACAAAAGCTTGGGGTTTGGGTAGATTTGACATCAATAGTATGAGACAAAGTTAAACTAGGTGGATGGAAGAGGCGGCATTATGAGACCAAAGCCAAAATAGGTGGATGGAAGACGTGGCATTAGGAGAACAAAGCCAAACTAAGTGGTAAAAATCGAACTTCCAATGAAAAGAGAAATCATGATATGAAACTAAGGATTCATAGTAACAAATAAATAACCAAATCAAGAAAAAACCTATTCATTTATTTCAACCCATGGGGTGTGGATGAGAAAAACTCATTTCTTTTAAGAGATGAGGCCATAATTCGAATTTGAGTCTAAGGATCCAAATCCATGGAAGCAGGAAGAAGGTAAAGCTTCATTTTGTGTCCATTCCAAGCATAACTTTGGGAGCTTTTAATGGATTCATGATGGGATTTTTGGAGGCTATATGTTGGTGGCATTACTTGTAGGTATCAATGGAGATTCAAGGAGAAATATTAAACTTACAAGCTCAACCTGACTATTTCCTCTCATTTCTTCTTTTGGCATTTTCCTCTTTTGGAAAATTGTCACTTCTTCCTCTATTTTGTATTTGAAAGTGGAAAAAAAAGAGAAGATGTTATGGAATTATTTTCCATAATTAATTCATACTCTTTTTCTTTTTCTTCTTACATATTTAAGATCCTATATCCATCCCCTTCATTTTATTAAATAAAAAACCCTTTTGAGACCTTCTCGAAATAGTGATTTTTCCACTTTTTTGGAGTTTTTTTCATCATATTTGGATCATTACATTTATAGTAATAAGCTATGTCAAGAAAGTAATGAAATTTTCATATATTTGGAAATTTCAAAGGGTAACTGTATTAGTGTATTAGTGGACATTTATTAGTACCTTTAATTTGTTGGAATTATCAATTAAGTTCTTAAGCCAAATGGGGATAATTGTTATTTAGGTCATAAAATTCAGAATTAAGGTTGTTGGATCACATAGAAGCATAAGGAACCCCTCATATCTATAAATGCATGATCAATCCCTTTGGAAATGCACCTTATTATATTTTAGGAATTTTACTAATTTTCACTAAATAATTCCTAGAAAATAGGATTATGCTTGAATGGAGCCAAATCTTTGCTCTTATGCTATAATAATTCCACTAAACTCAATTTTATGATCCATGGACCTTTAATTAATTTCTATAAATTTGTGAAGTTTAATAGTAAAAATTAGATAATTTACAATAGACTTTGGAAAATTAATTATAGAAAAAAAACAGAGCAACGATAAAAGACCTAATTTACAGAGTTGAGCAACCTTAGATAAAATTTACAATCTCCAAAATGGATTTTAAAGCCTCATTGTGATAATTGAGGAATTTGGCAAAATCAACTGGTGCATAAAGTTGAGGGGAAATTCAAAGGGAAACTAAAGTCAACTGATAATGAATGAATTCCAATCCATTGATTATTATTATGGTGTTGTTGAGGCCCCAAAATCTGCAGGCAACAACAGTAAGGGATTCTCCCCAGTCAACGTTCCCAACTAGCCCGTTGACTGTTTGGTATAGGGAATCCATCTGGTTTGCGGTCCGACTACCGTAGGTCAAAGTAACAAAAACAAAGGCTTTACCGGTTGCGGCCCGGTCCACCGTGTATTTTGTATTTTCTGACTTAAGTGTGATATGCAAGTGCCTAATTAACAATACAGGGTGATAAAGATGAGAGGAATAGTCACAATGTGATGCGTAGGTTCTTACCTCTCGTCTTAAGGCTCACAAGCATCCAAATCGCATACAACAAGAAAATAAACTAACTACCTAAACTATCCCTAGGGAGAAGAATTATCATTCATTGGTGAGTAATATATTTTGTACATGCATAATGAAAAGTTACAGATAGCTGACACTTCTTTCAGGACACATGAACAATTTGAGATTTTTTGAACAACCAGTTAGCCAATTGTTTTATGAACAACATTCATTACTCATAGTGGAAAAACATCGCAAAATATACTGGAAAGCATTCAACAAGAACATAGGTTCAGGAAGTTAAACACTCTCACAGATGATGAAAAAACAGCTGAAAACGAAATAGTTCCCCTTCAACATTGTTCATTAAATCACATTGATACATTCCACATTTCGCTTTCTCTAGCAGGAAAAAATTGCAGTTTCTGATTGTAAAATGAAATAGTTCCTCTTACAAGCAAATGGTTTACCAATTCTTTCAGGGAAAAAGACCCTTCTAAATTCTAACTTTCAAGTATTTAAACTACAGTCGCAGACCGTTTGGGCTGCCCCCCAAACGGATGACCTTTCAGATCCTCAATGCTTCATATTCCTTTATCTTTTCTACACCTACCCATGATTGGCTAAGTAACTGCCGGACCTTTCAGAACTGCTCCTTTGTCACCTTTCATTTTGTCCTTTCTTTGGTTTGTCCATCTTACGATCCTGCTGGTTTCGGCTCTACCTTCATCAAACGGTCTGCCTCCCTTGACCGATCTCCGGAAAATACTTGCAATCAAATGACAAGCGTCATTTGTAGGAAATGCATTTAAACCATAGCAGCAAACCAAACTGACTGAATGGCTAATCCATAGGAAATGGTCGGGTGCACCACCGTCATTTTACAAAGCCAATTATACTACCTCGTTTTTCTCCAGGATTGTGATAACAAAACCAATGGCGGAAATCGAGAGGAAACCAACATCGGAAGCCAAATGGCTTTCCCAGCCGCAACAACAGAAGAGTCAATGCTATCGGCATGCGATGGGAGGGTGGGAAAACTTTGAATCGAAAATCGGATGGATTTCCCTTTCGAAAGCTCAATGACTTTGAGAGCTGCAATGGCGGAAGGGAAAAGGCTGAAGACACGCGACATGGGCGGGAAAACTTTGAATCGAAAATTGGATGGCTTTCCCTTTCGGAAGCTCAATGAATTTGAGAGCTGCAACGACGGAAGGGAAAAGGCTGAAGACACGCGACATGGGAGGGAAAACTTTGGTCGGAAGTCGGAAGGCTTCGACATCGAACGCGAAAAGGCTTTCTCAGCCGCAACGGTGGAAGAGAAAAGGCTTCGGGTGCACGATTGAAAGGTAAACATACATCATCGGTCGGAGCTCTTTATGCTTCGGACAGCTAATCAATTTGGGATCCGCAATGGCGGAAGAGAGACAAGTTATCAGCCGCCGATTTAACCAAAAAAAATGAATGCTCAAACAGTTTTAAGAATCAGCAAAGGTTAAAAAATCATTCTACCTCCGAAACAGCAGCCTTAAAGAACAAAAGACTTGACTTATCCTCGGCTAGCAAACTAAATTCACGTCCGCGACCCAACACGAAAAACAAACATGGCAATTTTAAACAGGCCGACAATCAATCTTCAAAATTACTCAAAAAGACAGTATGCCCAAAAGGTTCGAGAGTTCAATGATCAATAATAATGCTAAATCATGAGGAGGGACCCAAAAATTTAAGAAAATTAGGGAAGAATAGTTGCAGCTGCAACAACTGGCGATTACCTGGGTGAACCTAGATCTCTGGGCGAGTGTTCTTTGGGTGACAGACTATTTAACAATAATGCATCTATTGAATTCTTCCAGTTTTTTGGATTTCTCAAATGACAGAAGTGTGTACCTTTAATCATTGATGATAGTCCAATAAGGGAGAGTGGAAACCAAGATTTTCAATTCCAAATAACTCTGTTGAGGCCAGAAGATGAGTTTCATTATTACCTTTGTATTCAGGTAGTAGATAGCTTGGACACCACAGGATTGTAGCATATGGAAAACAGAAATATTCATTTGTTCCTCATTCCCATGCCACTTAAGCATTTTCTGTGCTTCTGGACTTTTTTCCCTTTTCATATGAGTCTTCCGGCATGCCTTTCTTACTGAATTTTAATTCAGGATCCTCTATCCCATAGTGTCCTTTTGTGTGAGCGGTGTACTTCATGTCCAGCTCATGGACGGAGGGGATCTGTCGGCCACTTGGTATTTATGATTCAGCATTTGCTTTGATGTATGATGCTTTCATAGGAATTTTCTTTTGACTCTTATTTGCCTTTTGGCATTCATTTATTGGCATGGGATCATTTATGTTTAATATATTGTTCACCTTGCTCCTTTCCATGGGTCTTCTGCCGTCGCTCCTTAGAACATTTTAAGTGTGACGTGGATGGAGCCTCAACATAGTATTCCAGACTCTTCGAATCCAATTTATTTCACAGGGGTTAAGTAGGACTTCAATGCACACAGGGTTTATTCGAGAAAACTACTAAACTGGAAGAAGTTCTTTTAGCAACATAAATAGCAACGCACACAGTCTGATACCCAAAAACGTTTATCAATCCCAAAAAATTTGGTTGTTCCCCATGCAACCGTAGGTTCATTCCCTTTATTGAAATCAATAAATCTTAAACTCAAACAAACTAAAAAACATGACTCAAAAGACAGCCAAACATCTTATTTATATACAAAACAGAAGAACTTAACAGGAAATCAGGAAAAATAAGGTTTGAGAACCAAACCATTTACTGGTAAGTTCTCTTCCCATCCTTGCAGATCTTGCAATTTATAAGTAGAAGGGCCAAGCTTTGCCGCTATCTGATAAGGGCCTACCCACAACTGCTAGAATTTAGTGTGCTTTCCTTTCTCATCATGGGGGTGATCCCATTTGAGGACTAAGTCTCCTACTTCAAAGTCTTTTGTTCCAGCTTTATGCTTGTCGAACCACCTCTTAACTAACTCCTGCTGCTGCTTAAAGCATTCTCTGGCTTTAGATCTAGCCTCTTCTGCTTTCAGGAGATTATATATTCTTATTTGCAAAACTTCATCATCCGACCCCCTAGACTCTTGAGCTAGTATGGAAGATGGCAGCATGATATTGGGAGGAAGGATGGCTTCTTTACCATAGACAAGGGTATATGGAGACACTCCAATCGCAGACTTGGGGGTGACCCTATCGGCCCAAAGGGCATTTCGTAATGCTGAGTGCCAACTCCTCTGGTTTTCTACCACAGTCTTCTTTAAAATTCTAATCAGATTTTTGTTGGAGGATTCAGCCAGGCCATTTCCTTATGGATAGTAATTAGCAGAATAATGCAATTTTATCCCTTTATCATGAGCAAAAGCAGTCAATTTAATTGATTAAAAGTACTTAGCATTATCAAAAACTAACGAAACTGGAACTCCAAACCTGGTCATGATGTGGTCTTGCAGGAAGCTGATGACTTCGTCTTCATTTATCTTGAGCTGTGGGATAGCTTCTACCCAGCAAGTGAAATAATCAGTAGCGGTCAGAATGTACTTGTGTTGCAAAGAGGAATTCGGTTTTATTTCTCCAATAATATCCAGTCCCCATTGCTCAAATGGCTCCGTGATCATCAGAGGCTTTAGAGGTGCTGCTGCTTTAGGCTGTCTCCCACTACACCTTTGGCAAATATCACACTTCCTGACATGTGCGTGTGCATCTATAAAGAGTGTAGGCCAATAGTAACCTGCCCTGAGGATTTTGTGGGCTGTGGTATCCCCTGAATAATGTCCTCCAGCAGGACCGTCATGCAATTCTGCCATCACTTTCTTCGCATCTCCCTTTTCTAAGCATCTGAGAAGAACCCCGTCATAATTTTTTTCTGAATAATACTCCTTCAACAAGTTGATAGGAGGCTGATTTAAGATGCAGTGCTCTTCTTTGCTTGGAACTCCAATATTCTGGCAACAGCCCTAACTGTAGGTAATGCACAAGGTCTCTATACCAAGACTCGGGAGCTGTAAACAAAGGACATACCTCCATTACATGCAATTCGGCTTCATCTTCCCAGGTGTGTTCTTCATCTTTTCCATTTTCAGTCATTTGTTTGCACAACCCTTGTCCTTTAACTATAGATGCTGGCTTGAATTCAAGGTCGTACTCTTGAAGAGTTGTTACCCAGTTGCCTCTTCTTTCTCCCAACTCCTTCTGTATAAGAAGAGACCTCACAGTTGGGTAGGGGACGATTACCTTGGTTCTATTTTTTAAAATATAAGGCCTGAATTGTTTTACTTCCTTGAATACAGCGTAAGCTTGTTTATCAATAGCTGGGTAGTTCAATTCGCCCCCCTGTAGACCAGTACTCATAAAGGATATTGGGAATTCATCCCCCTCATATTCTTTTTGGGTGAGCACTGCTGCTAGTGAATCATCGGATGCAAAGGTATACAAGATAAAATCTTTGTCGAAATTTGGGCTTTTCAAGGATGGTGCATGTGCGATAGCAGTTTTGATTTTGCTGAATGCGCTCTTCTCAATTTCAGTCCACTTGAATAGTGCATTTTGCTTCACCATCTGCTGTAGTGGTTTGACAATCTGAGCAAAATCAGGCACAAACCTTCGCACGAAATTTATCATTCCCATAAATGATTGCATCCCCTTTTTATTATGGGGTAAGGGAATTTGCTCAATAGATTTAATTCTTTCTGGATCTATAGAGATTCCTTTCTTCGAAACTATGTGACCAAGCAACTTTCCCTCTGTGACAGCGAACACACACTTCTTAGGATTGAGTGAGATGCAGTATTTCCGGCAGCGTTCGAAAATTTGCCTTAAGTGAAACGCGTGCTCTTCTCTTCGCTTCGAGAATATTGTAATATCGTCAAGGTATACTACAACACTTCGACCAATCAATCTACGGAAAGCTATGTCCATAGCTCTCTGAAAGGTTGTTCCAGCATTTATAAGCCCAAAGGGAATTCTCCTGTAGGCGAAGGTTCCCCATTTGGTCCTAAACGTTGTCTTTAATCTGTCTTCTTCGGCTACTAATACTTGATTGTAGCCAGAAAAACCATATAATAATGAAAACAGTTCAGAACCTGAAACCATTTGTAGCAGCTGCTCCATTGGTGGAACAAGATAGTTATCTTTGTACGAGGCACAGTTTAGGTTCCTGAAATCCACGCAGAGTCTGATTTCTCCAGACTTTTTCCTTACTGGAACCAGATTTGATACCCACTCAGAGTGTTTGACTTTGAAAATGATTCTAGCATCCAATAATTTCTTCACTTCACTCTGGATCAGCGGTTCCAATTTTGGATGCATTTTTCTTAACGGTTGCTGACATGGCTTGACGCCTGCTTTAATGGGGACGACATGCTTGATGATGCTGGTGTCGTATGTTTTCAAATCTTCGTACGTCCATGCAAAAACATATTTATATTGTTTAAATAGACTGATGAATTTGTCTCTTTCTGCTGGTGAACAACACTTGCCGAGATTCACAAATTTGGGATTCGTCTCAGTCCCTAAAATTATCAGCTCGAACTGTAGAGAGGAGCTGTGGGTTTTCACGTTGGCTGGTCTTCTGAACTTTTCATTTAAATCAAACATTTTTTCTAACATTCTGACACCTTTAGGAATGAAATTGTCATATTTCATCTCGTCCTGATGTTCCTCATCATCTATAATGGCTCCTTTAAAGACCTCGTCATTTGTCAAGCATTCTATTATTTGCTGATCATCGTCGAACACTCGTAAGTTGGTGATCATATCCGGTACTGAGGGCCTGAAAAGAGGTTCGACAGAACATCGATTATTAGTGGGTACAAGCCTAGCGGCTAATGTGGCCAACAGGTCAGCTGCTGTGTTTTTAAGCCTTGGAATTGAAATAATATTGAATGCATTAAAACATTTAAGCAAATCCCATACCTTATTCTGGTAAGCCTTTAAGTGAGGGGAAACACAATGTATTTGATTCCGGATTTGTTTCACAATAATTTCAGAATCCCCAAAAACTTTTAGATCACTTACCTTTAATTCAATCGCTTTCTTTAGTCCCTGCACCAGTGCTTCGTACTCAGTTGTATTATTAGTACACTCAAACTCTAATCTACATGAAAGGAAATGTTTATTCTTATGGGGGTCGATCAGGACACAGCCAGCACCTGACCCCTCTATTGTCTTAAAGCCATCAAAAAACAAAGTCCAAAAATCACTAACTACTGAAGGTGAATCTACTCCTACTGCTAAGTCTACTATTTTATAGTCAATATCATCAGCCTGTGAAAAACATAGGAGGTCAGGCTGAGTGTCTGATGTGTTACTGGCTTCTTCTGCTTGGTAATTTCTAGGTTCCAACTCAATAAAATAGTTTCCCAATACCGAATCCACTGGTACATTCTTCTCATCCAGTTGAGTAACATTGTACTTCATGTGAGACTCTCTTAGAATCTTAATCTGGTTTGGACTCCCTTTGTATGGAAACCACAGATGCGACCAATCTGAGGAGAAATATCCATTTAATTTGGCTGACCAATCTCTGCTCAGGACAAGACCGTAAGCATCTGGTATGTCAGCCACCACGATGTTAATAACTTGGCATACTTTGTCATTGGATGCCAGACGGACTAGGACGTCTTCCATATCACCAATTACCTTTACAGCTATCCTATCCAACTGAACCACCCTCCACGTGGATGGCTTAGGCTTCCCATTTATCTTCTTACATACTGATATTGGCATGACATTAACTGACACCCCTGAGTCTACCAGACAATTGTGTACGTTATGATTAAACATTTCAAACGTGAGGAGGAAAGGTGGATTTTTACTTTTAGACTTACCTCCAACGCTGGTTTCTTTGATTTCTTCTTCTTCCTGAGGCTGATTGTCCATGGGCAGCTTCTCATCCGATGCTTCAAGTGCTTTCAACAGTCTTTCTTTTTGCTGCGGCACCTTACACATTTCGAATAGTGGAACATTTGCTTTTATCTTCTTTAAATCTTCCACGATGTCATACCTCATCTGCTGTTCAATGGGACGGGGTTTATCGGCATTCATATTTTCTTCATTTGGCTTGGCCAATGTATCATTCTGCTTAGGATCTTGGCTGGTAATAGTGAATTCTGGACTCTTATCAGCTAAGGATTTATTTTGAAATTTCTTTACATTTCTTTGCAGCCTTTTAATCTTTGGTAAAATGAGACTTTTTTGTTTAATTGGCCCTTGGCTCCTTGTTGCCACATTGGTTTCCATGATGTCCTTGCATCCCTAATTCTTTTCTTCTTCAACATCAAATAATGAAACAGAATCCCACAACACCATAGTTTCCTCTTCCTGTTCTTTCGTTGAAGTAGTATTTTCTTTTCTTTCTTCAGATTCCTCTTCTGTCAATCTGGAATCCAAGAGCTGATTCATGACCAGCGTAATCGAATTTATCCATTGAGGGAAGTTCTTTTCAGAGTGTGGCTGTTGGTGGAAAGTGCAGAAATTATCCATGCCGACCTCTGTTAGATTCATAGATGCAGTATTGTGAGGAGGAGGTTGAGACTGATGGTTACCCTCTCTTTTCTTATAATATGTCTTATAAAACTTTTGTGCTTCCTTTTCTTTTTCCATATCTATGATTTTGTTGGAAATCTTCTGCATCATTTTGGCCATATTTTCCAAATCTGGCGACTTTTCTTCCTTAGGCTTAGTAAAAAATAAGGCCTTTCTTCCTGCACCTTTCTCTCCTGATTGTTCTGGATCATCTTCAATACTTTCTCTTTCCGCTTCCACTACTTCTGCCTCTTCATAGGTTTCCGTCAAAGTAGGCTTGGCCCTACCTTTGGCAAACATGGCCAAATCAGGGCCTAAAGCTGAAGTATAATATTCAATCAATACCTTGTCCGAAGGTTTATCTGTTTCAGATAAATTCTTGAGATATGCTGCAAACCTTTCTGTGAAACTGTGTACCTTTTCTTTTCTTTCTTTTTTCAATGCGCATAGCCCTTTCATGAGAGATGCATGAGTTTTCTGAGTTGCATACTTACTTTTGAAAATTCTTTCGAAGGTATCCCAATCAGGGATAGAGTTAGCAGGCAACCCAAAGTACCATGATGCTGCAGCCCCTTTAAGGGTATGCGGGAACAATCTGCAGACTACATCTTCATACTCCCCAGCCCTTAATCCTTCAATTGCCAAGTAAAAACTCTCTAGGTGATCATCTACTAGTATTTTCTCATTTGGGTCGAACTTGGGCAACATCTTATCAAAGGCTTGAGGTAGATCGTGCAATGGAGGTGTCAGGTTTAATGGTGATCTGGCTCTCCATGCAGGTGGTGGATTTGGTGGGTTAGGCGGTGGATTATCATTTACTCCTGCCATGAGTCTAGGTGGAGAGTGAGGAGGTGAGCCAATAGGAGTGTGAGCAGGAGAACTATGAGGGGTATTTGGGCCTTCTTGGTTCAAAGGTAGTACCACTTCTTGTAAGGCTGTTTCTACAATTTCTTCCTAGTCCCCAACCAACACTGAGTCTTCCGCTACAGGATGATCTTTCTTTTTATACTCTCTCCTGGGCAATTCAGGGATGATTGGCAATCCTCCAATCTTCTTTACGTAATCCCTGGTGTGTCTTCTCAGATCATTAACAATTTCGTTGCCAACAGAATATAGATGTTATATTTCTTCCGGAATTGGATTTTGAAACCCACTACTTTCAGAACTGTTACCGGTGGAATATTCTCGAGAAAACGGGTTTCCTTATCTAGCCATACACTGGCGGCCCTCCTTCTAGCACCAAAACTGTTGAGGCCCCGAAATCTACAGGAAACAACAGTAAGGGATTCTCCCCAGTCAACGTTCCCAACTAGACCGTTGACTATTTGGTATAGGGAATCCGTCTGGTTTGCGGTCCGGCTACCGTAGGTCAAAGTAACAAAAACAAAGGCTTTACCGGTTGCGGCCCGGTCCACCGTGTATTTTGTATTTTCTGACTTAAGTATGATATGCAAGTGCCTAATTAACAATGCAGGGTGATAAAGATGTGAGGAACAGTCACAATGTGATGCGCAGGTTCTTACCTCTTGTCTTAAGGCTCACAAGCATCCAAATCGCATACAACAAGAAAATAAACTAACTACCTAAACTATCCCTAGGGAGCAGAATTATCATTCATTGGTGAGTAATATATTTTGTACATGCATAATGAAAAGTTATAGACATCTGACACTTCTTTCAGGACACATGAACAATTTGAGATTTTTTGAACAACCAGTTAGCCAATTGTTTTATGAACAACATTCATTACTCACAGTGGAAAAACATCGCAAAATATAATGGAAAGCATTCAACAAGAACATAGGTTCAGGAAGTTAAACATTCTCACAGTTGATGAAAAAATAGCTGAAAATGAAATAGTTCCCCTTCAACATTGTTCATTAAATCACGTTGATACATTCCACATTTCGCTTTCTCCAGCAGGAAAAAATTGCAGTTTCTGATTGTAAAACGAAATAGTTCCTCTTACAAGCAAATGGTTTACCAATTCTTTCAGGGAAAAAGCCCCTTCTAAATTCTAACTTTCAAGTATTTAAACTACAGCTGCAGACCATTTGGGCTGCCCCCCAAACGGATGACCTTTCAGCTCCTCAATGCTTCATATTCCTTTATCTTTTCTACGCCTGCCCATGATTGGCTAAGTAACTGCCGGACCTTTCAGAACTACTCCTTTGTCACCTTTCATTTTGTCCTTTCTTTGGTTTGTCCATCTTACGATCCTGCTGGTTTCGGCTCTACCTTCATCAAACGGTCTGCCTCCCTTGACCAATCTCCGGAAAATACCTGCAATCAAACGACAAGCGTCATTTGTAGGAAACGCATTTAAACCATAGAAGCAAACCAAACTGACTGAATGGCTAATCCATAGGAAATGGTCGGGTGCACCACCGTCATTTTACAAAGACGATTATACTACCTCGTTCTTCTCCAGGCTTGTGATAACAAAACCAACGACGGAAATCGAGAGGAAACCAACATCGGAAGCCAAATGGCTTTCCCGACTGCAACGGCGGAAGAGTCAATGCTACTGGCATGCGACGGGAGGGCGGGAAAACTTTGAATCGGAAATCAGACGGATTTCCCTTTTGGAAGCTCAATGACTTTGAGAGTCGCAACGGTGGAAGGGAAAAGGCTGAAGACACGTGACGTGGGCGGGAAAACTTTGAATCGAAAATCGGACGGCTTTCCCTTTTGGAAGCTCAATGACTTTGAGAGCCACAATGACGGAAGGGAAAAGGATGAAGACACGTGACGTGGGAGAGAAAAATTTGGTCGGAAGTCGGAAGGCTTCGACATCGGACGCGAAAAGGCTTTCTCAGCCGCAACGATGGAAGAGAAAAGGCTTCGGGTGCGCGACTGAAAGGTAAACGTACATCGTCAGTCGGAGCTCTTTATGCTTCAGACGGCTAATCAATTTGGGATCCACAACGGTGAAAGAGAGACAAGTTATCAGCCGCCTATTTAACCAAAAAACAATGAACGCTCAAATAGTTTTAAGAATCAGCAAAGGTTAAAAAATTATTCTACCTCCGAAACAGCATCCTTAAAGAACAAAAGACTTGACTTATCCTCGGCTAGCGAACTAAATTCACGTCCGCGACCCAACACGAAAAACAAACATGGCAATTTTAAACAGGTCGACAATCAATCTTCAAAATTACTCGAAAATACAGTACACCGAAAAGGTTCGAGAGTTCAACGATCAATAATAATGCTAAATCATGAGGAGGGACCCAAAAATTTAGAAAATTGGGGAAGAATAGTTGCAGCTGCAACAGGTGTTCAATTGAAATCAATCTCATATTAAAATTCTTTATGAGCATAAAGATATAATATGTAAGAATTGGTAATCTATTTTAAATGTCACATTTTGTGGCACTTAATCAGTTTTTGCACTTTAGCTAGTTTCCAATTATTAAATTTATTTGTTGCAGTTTCCTTTCGTGATTAATATGCGAGCTCTCATATATTTAATTTTGATCATAGGTGCTCAGGAAGGAGGTGAAGGACAACTACCAAGATCACTATTCAAAAATCAAGCACCGTAACCATGGACAAGTGGAGGTCATGTTCGATCAAGTAATGTCAAGCCATCATGTTCTAAAGACTCTAATGGAGAAGCTCTATATGGTAAGAGGACATAAGTCACCATGTCACATGAGTACAAATTCCACTAGGTGATGAAAGGTCACTAAAGGATGAATTAATGGAATTCCAAAGGTCACCCCAGGGTGAATAAATTCAATTGTGTAATATTCAAAGAATTCCAAAAGTCTCAAACGAATATGGAAGGCCAAGGGTCACCTAGCCTTGTTCTGTTTATTGTAATCTCATTTGAGAAGAAGGGGTTTTGGGTTCTGCAACTTTTTGATGTAATACCGTTGAAACTATGAATGAGGAGAAGCCCTGATTCATCTTTTGTACAAGAATAATGTTGTTGTGTGGATAAATGCTTTGAACTATTTCATGCTCTTTCATGCACGGTTATGAAGTAAGATTGTTTCATATTTCATGTATGGATTATTCCTACAACTCTTTGTCTCTTATTTCATTATTATTCATGTTCTCTTGCTTCTTGCGAGTAGTGAAACCAAAAAGACATAACTTGTAAGACTAATCTTATGTTTATGCTTTCATTTTGTTGGTTGTTTCTTTGCTTTTTAAAACATCTAACTAAATTTCGACTGTGTATGTCAAATCATTGTTTCACTACTCACCCCTATTACTAATTTCTCTCTCAAGATAGGTTAGGTTAGTTAGGAATTGCATATTGGGTTAGAATAGCTTGCATTTCATCCCTTAATTTTGAAGCCCTAAACGGTGGATTGGGATGCAACCGGTGAAGCCCAATAAGGAATGCTTTTTTGTCTAGAGTATTGATGGGTTCCCTACTCCAAATGGTTTGAGGTATAATTGGGACTTCTTTCAGCGGAGAACCACTACTATTGATCCTGTGTCATTTTGACTTCTCAATAGATCTGGCACTAGAAGGAGGGGTGCATGACAAGCGAGCCTGTGTGAAGTCATTTTGATGCACGAGAATAAGCTCTCAAACTCAACTTGTTTGATAGACCTAGGGGTATTAACATTTACCAAGGGAGTGAGTTCCCCAAAAATGTACTCATTTCTAATTTCCTAAGTTGTTAGATGATTCCTAGAAGGTTCAAAATACATTTACAAAGAAGTGAGATACCAAAGTTTGAGTTTTAGTTGAATTAGAATAGTTAAAAAAATAGAAATTTGATTTTTTATTAAGTGACGCTTAGTAGTTAATTCATATTCAGTTAATAGTTGAGTGAAATAGGACCGGTTAGGGTTTCTTTTACTCAAAATATAAAATTCATTTTAGCTTCTAGTTATCTAAGAGTTGTAATAAAAGATCCAAACTCAATCTTTTGAGAATTAGAATGGGGATGATGAAGATTTGAATGTAAATAATAAATATTGTTGAGAAACTTCTGCATGTTCATTCCCAGACTTAGATTGTTCTGTATATGATTTACAAAGAAATACTTTGTTCAATAATCCATTAATTTGAAAGATCTGATTATGCCCAAATATTATTGCATAGCATTCTGGTTAATTGGGGTTTTGCATTATGACAAATCCAAGAAGAAATGTTTTATGTAATCAGTATGCGTGATTTAATTTATCCCAAGAATTGATCTACCTGCTGGGAATTCCTTATTTTTCTTGCTACTCATTTATTTGAAATTATGCTTGTACCTTTAAAACATTCTACATGCATATTCAAACTCATTTTTTTATCGATTCAATTTTGTACAGGAATTTATGTTAATTCTTTGTTCTGGAACAGAGTTTCCTTAAATCACTTGGCAGGTGCGATAAATTGTTGGTCTAAAGCTTAGAAATTCAAGGTTGAAATATTAAATGGAATTTCCATCAAGAAGAACCCATGAGTTGGGAGTCTGCGTTCATATTTGTAGTTAAACACTGTCCTGTAACCAATCGAGCAACAACGTGATTCATCCTGCAACAATGCGTTTGTTTCCTATAGATTGGAGTATTTTTCCTGTTCACCTATTGTTCCTATAAAAAAACACAAGGTTTGAAATCCTGTCTCTTCCCTATTAACATTGAGTTCTAGGCTGAATCTTAGTTAGAAGGAAATTTGTAGATGAAACTTGAGTGTAGAAACAAAATGCACATTTGAGTATTGGTCAAGTTTTTGAGGAAGGGCATTGAAGTTGTAAGTGTTTATTTAAAAGGATGAGCAGAGATTTCCCAACCATATTTTTTATAAATTTGTTAGAGGTTCGATATTTCATTTTCTATAGCTGATATGTATTCATGTGGTGTCTTTGAATTTCCTGTAATCACAATAAGGGATTTAGACTAACCAAAGGAGAATCTGGGATAGAGTAGGATTATGGTTTTAGTCCTGCATCATGTGGTATCAGAGCAAAATAATTCTCTATGGAGTTCAACAATATATACATAGAAGATATACTCTTTGGAAGAGTTCATTAAGAGTGGTGATGTTAGAGCTTGTAGCAGTTCAGATTTAATGAGATAACAAGTAAAATGAATTTACATTTCAATTTGATTTGATCAAAGAGCTCATGATTGTAGATTACACTCTTTGGAATTAGAAATATTGTTCTTGGAGAAGAAATTCAAAGCAAGTGTGATCTTGAAAATCAAAGCGACCATAGGTGGTTCATTACTACTTATTCAAGTAGTTGTAGAAGACAAATTCTAGAAAAGTAAAGTGCAGGTTGAAGACAGAGTAATTTAGTCACAAAGATAAGGGAATTTGTAAAAGAAAGTTTGTCATTTGAGTGCAGAATACAATGGTTTCCTATAAATCCATTGAGCAAATATTTTTCTACTTTAGGGGGGAAGTAGAAGCATGTTCTTAGGAATTAAAGCACAGTGAAATCTGCAATAGGATAAATTGCATATTGTGGCACAATCGAGGTGGTAGAAGGAGTGAAATAATTATTGCAGTAAAGTGGGGGTAATTAAATTTGGTTTTATGTCTTCATGCTTCTAGTTAATTATTGATATAAAATTTGTTATTTGGAAGTAGCGACTTTGCAAAAAGTTACTATGACAGTGAATTACAACTAGGAGAGTTGTAGCAAAGAACAAGTGATGTTCTTAATCGTGGCAAAGAACCTTGATAAGTCCATCTAAGGTTGGAAGAAAGAGGACAAGTAGAAGTTCTCAGTACGTGAAAGGTAAGTGCAATAGATAGAGAGAAAAGAGTGCTCAAGGAGGTTCAAGAGGAGTGAACCATTGAATTCCAAGCAAAGGATAATCTTGGTAAGGTATTGGCTTGATTGCAACTCACACTGAACAAGGTGAATTTCACAAAGGGGAAGAAAATATGACTACTAATGTTCATTATGAAGGTTCAGGTGAAATCCACAACAAAGATGAAAAAAATGTCAAAGCAAATTACATAAAGAGGAAGATGAGTGATGAGGAATTTGAAGAATAGATGTCTAAGATGAAGGCAAAACTTAATGTGCTAATGGATCTGCTACATAAGAATGAGGAATATCAAAAACTTGGATGGGTAATGAGGAAGGTGGCTAGACGTCTTATTAAGCAGTTAATTGCATGAAGAAAAAAACACATGTTGAAAGGTTGATTAAAGCAAGCAGAAAATCACTAGGGCAGCTGAGTATGAGAAAGACTCTTTGGAATATGAAGAAGCGGTTTGCATTTTTGAACCAGAATAGGGACCAATCCTTGGAGAAGAGAGTGAAGAATATGACGGTGTTAATGAGAAACAATATAAGGATCTTGTAGCAAGTTTAGGAAGTGCAGTCCAATACAAAGACGAGATGCCCGATGCATCAAACAAAGCAAATTTTTTTCAAACTAACTATTTCTTTGAGCATTTGCTTGCAGGTGATGAGAAATTGAAGGATGGACAAACACATAATTTTTTCATAGAAACAAGAGAGACAACATTATCTCTGGAAGATGGTCAAAAGGAAGAAGACAGAGAAGAAAAGTCTCAAAGAGACAGAGGCAAGAAGAATACAGTAGCTAAGGTGAAAGGTAGAATCCTTGTGAGAGAGGAAAATATTACAGCAGAAGAGCAACATTTAGCTGTAATGTCCACAAATTTTGAGGAGGAGTTGATTGTTTTTTAAGACAACAATAAGGTTCTACAAAAGAAGTTTCTTCAAGTGAATAATGTGGGTTAGGATTTCTTAACAGTTGCAGATACAGAGTATTTGAGGATTCTTAGTTGCAACATTGTAAAGGAGAAAATTGAAGGTGAAGGAAGTAGCTTGTCATGTGAAGGTGGACTCATGTTACAACAAGAAAATAAAAATCATAAGATTGTCCTAAAAGGAAGTGAGGAGAAAGAAAGTCAATAGGAGAGTCCCAAAGATAATCCAAGAATTCAAGAAAGTGAACATGCACTAGATGAAGCAACAAACCACTTAAGCAAAGAAGATGAACATGGGATGTTAACAATCATTCTATTGGTTGGTGATGAATTTCAAGAATTGGTGAAGCAATTTGTTTGATGTTATAAGTTTGTTTATTCTGTATATGCAGGAAAGGATGAGGGTTTTGAAGGAAGGAAATTTTCCATAATTGGGTAAGGAATTCGGAAGGTACAACTGAATGTCTCAAACACATGAGAAAGTGTATGGAGTAGAGTGGAGTAAATAGAAAATTGGAAAACATGTCCTGAAAATAATGACGTATTTTGATGAGTATTTCCATGAACTTGAGGACATAAAAGGAGTTGAAACTAAAGAACTAGTTGAATCAAACATTGCAGATGACGAACAACTGAAACAAATCAAACAACACAATAATTCATATGGTGTAATTTTGAGACAATCATATATCGTACCGAGATATGAGGAACAATCAGAAGAGGATGGGAGTAATAATATTGATGCGGAGAAAGAAATATTTCTGCATAATTAGTAAATTGGTGAATATGGATTAAGAGTTCAAGAATGAGTCCACATCTGTAAAGGAACAATAAATGATATTTTTGCAATGAACAACAAGAGAAAGGGGCAAAGTGTATTTATGAAGAATGAACTCCAATAATGTTCTAAAGGGAGTGTTTTCTATGGAATGATTATTGTGTGTGCAGGTGTAACCAGAAATAAATATTCCAAGGATGGAATCAAACTATCTTTCATAAAACAACAAGAGGACTTGAAAAGGAAACTATGTACCTTGGAGTTTTGTGAAGGAACTTAGGAGAGAGTTTTTATAGCTCTCATGCAGTTCTTTATTCTGATGTTAAGAACCAAATTGAAGCCTAGATTAAATGGCCAACAATGTGTTTTGAAAAATACTAATTATCTTCTAGAAAGTTCAGCTAGCAGAAGGACTAATAAAGAGGAAATTATTCAAAAAGAGTCTGACAGGAATACAGACCAAAAGGAGGTCACTAGTTGGTTTGAAACAAAATATTATTGAGGCCTTGGAAACTAAGGCTCAAGGCACCGCATACAACATAAATTTTATTTGTCCATAAAAAACAAGGTAAGGAGAAAAACCACATGGGAACAAAACCTCCCCTCAAAAATGGACATGGAGAAAAATATGAAAGTGAATATCAACTAGTCTCACCCACTCCAAGAAGATATCTCATATAGGTGAATGTATTCTCTATGAATCTCTTGGTGAGAATGTCATCATTTTGCTCTGCATATGGGCAATACTACAAGGCTATCACCTGATCACCCACCGAGCTCTAGATGTAGTGCATGTGTATCTCAATGTGTTTAGTCCTCTATCTCTACACTGGATTAGTGGAAATCTTAATTGCACTTTGATTGTCACACCAAATGACTGTGTGTGAATCAAATGCAACTCCAATTTCCTGAAGAATACCTTGCAACCACACACATTATGTAGCTGCATTCATTGTTCCTTTGTACTCGGCCTTAGCTAAAGAGAGGGATATGGTGTGTTATTTCTTGCTTGACCAACATATGGGACCATGTGAAAGCATGAAGACATAACATGAAGTGGATTTTATATCAATGGGATCTCTAGCCCAATCAGAATCAGTAAATCCAACTAGTTCTAGTGGAGAACCGCCAACATAGTGTACCCCGAAGTGTCTGGTTCCTTGCTAATAGGGCAGGATCCTCTTGGATTCCTTCCAATGGATCTCATGAGGCTGCTGCATATATCTAGATATGACACCTACAAAATATTCCAAATCTTGTTGGGAGTGTGTAAGATACAGTAGACTCCCAACTAGCTGTATGTACGACAAGCTGTCCACCAATGGAGATGCACCAAATTCACCTAGTTTTATACCTGAAAGGAATGGGCACTTGGTTTCCTTAAATTCATCCATTTTAAACTTCAATAAAAGGTATGCAACATAATTTTTTTGGCTGACATTTATCCCTGCTTCATATTTCTCAATTTATAATCCAAGGAATTGTTTCAACAATCCAAGGTCAATCATGGAGAATTCACTATGCAAAGAAGACTTAATCGATCCAATTTATTTAATGCAATTACCTGTAATAAAAATATCATAAAAAAGAATCACTATGACCTGCAATAAGTCACCAAAATTATTCAAATACACATTAGGATCATATTTACATCTTTCAAATCCAAGCGAGAGTAGAAAAGTGTCCATCTTGGCATACCAAGCCCTAAGGGCTTGCTTGAGGCCATAGAGAGACTTCTTTAACCTGCAAACAAGTGAAGGATCCTCAATGAAACCTTCATGTTTTTGCATATAGATATCCTCTTGAATTTCACCATGAAGAAATGAACTAATCTTCACATCCATGTGGTGAACCTCCCAATGCTTAGATGCAGCAATGGCTAAAACTAGCCTAATAGAGTCCATCTTTGCAACCGATGCAAATGTATCTGTATAGTCCACTCCTTGGACTTGAGAGAAGCCTTTTGAAACCAACCTGGCCTTATTCTTGATATTTGAACCATCAGGAGCCGCTTTGGTCCTATAGACCCACTTGCATTGCACTAGTTTCCTCTTGGAGGGCAAGGGAACCAATTCCCAAGTCTCATTGTCTTGCAATGAGTTGATCTCTTCTTGCATGGTTGTTTTCTATCCTGTGTCAAGTGAAACTTCTTCATATGTTTCAGGATTGAATCCAACCATCATGAATCTTTTATTAGCAATATTCAATTCACATGAAGAGAAAGCATTGTGAAATTGATATCTAGTCTTCCTAGAATCATGAGGATCACCAGCAAAATCCCCAACTGCTTCAATGGTTTTCTAATGCCACTTGGGGCGAATGGGTGAGTTATGATCTGAATGCATTCCATCATCATCTTCAGAAATATCAGAATCAGAAAAATAATAAAGAGATTCATCACTTACATCATCATGGAGTGGAGGATGTGAGCATTCCCCATGATCTAGTTTGGCCTCTTGCATGATCTCCTATTCGAACTGTACACTCCTTTGTATGAATGTTTTATGAGATGAGGGATCAAAGAGATTGTATCCATTTTCATATTCAGCATATCCAACCATCATGAACTCCTTTCTTTGAGTTTTCAAGTCTTTTATCTTCTTTGGAGGAATCCTAGCCCAGTCCTTTGAGCCAAAGACCTCGAAATGAGAAACACTTGGCTTGTGACCACCCCAAGCCTCATATGGTGTTTTTCCATCCAAATATTTGTGAGGAGATCTATTTTGAACATATTCAGCACATTTAATGGCTTCATCCCATAGATTATGATTTAATTCCTTTGCTTCCAACATACAGGTTGCCATCTCCTTGAGAACCCTGTTCTTACGCTTTGCCACACCATTTTTCTATGGTGTGTAGGGAACCAAATGCTGCATTTGGATGCCATATTCTTCATAAAGCTTCTGAAAAATCTTGTTCATATACTCCTTTCCATTTTCAGTCCTAAGATCCTTGATCTTGTTCCCACATGCATTCTCAACCAGGGCTTTCCAAACTTTGAGAGTCTCAAATACTTCAGATTTTAGTTTGACTAAATATACCCAACAATACCTTGAGAAGTCATCTATGAAATTCAATACACAATATGATCCCCCATAAGAGTTTGTGGGAATAGGCCCAATGAGATATGAATGAACCAAATAAAGCACTTGGACAACTCTCCTTGCCTTCCCTTTCTCATAACTGTGCTCTACATGCTTTCCCACTATACATCCTTTGCATGTGCCATTTGAGAACTTGATAGAAGGAAGCCCTTCCACCATGCCTTATTTGTTCAATGCCTGGAGGTACCTATAGTTGAGATGACCATATCTCCCATGCCACAACCTTCTTATCTCATTGGCATCTGATAGGAGCACATTCCCTTGGAAGTAGGGGAGGAAATGTGAGAATTTGTACATTCTTGCATTGTGATCAACAAACCCCAATGCCACCACTTTGTTTGTAGACATTTCTGCTATCTCCACTGTGTCTGGAGTAAATGTTACTCTCTTGGATTCACTAGTGTGAGACATTTGATACATTGAGAGTAGGTTCACTACTATACCAGGCACAAACAACACATTGTTGAAGTACCCATCTTTAAGACCAATTGTGCCAATCCATTTGGATTGGATCTTTGAATCAACACCCATACAAATGAATGGACCACTGTGAGAAAACAAGGTCGAGAAGGAGTCTTCTATGGATTCCATGTGCCTAGAAGCTATTGAATCTATGATGAAGCAATAAGTGCTTGAAGAACCAAAAAACAAGGCATGGCACCTCTCCTTGTTTCCTAAGCTTGAACCTCCATCCTTCTTCCTTGTGCCCTCAGGAAGTGGGATGTTGTTCTTCTTAAGCAATTGCACCATCAAGTCTATGGTATTCTTCATACATGCACTCTCTGGATTCCACCCCTTGTGACAGTAGGTTCATTTGGTCTTTTCTTCCTTCTTTTGTCCCTTTCCTTGCAAGGATTCGAACCCCCATCTGAAGATTTGGGTTTCTCTTGCTTCATCTTCTCTTACTGCTTCGAATCTTTGGATTTGTTTTTTCCTTTGGCTTGATTTGAAACTCCTGCAGCAAGGGCTTTATACTTACTATATTTTATGGTACCCATTTTCACTAGCTTGTCTTCTCTTGAGTAAGTGACTCCATGAAGTCAGCCAGTGAAGGCATTCACCAGTTTCAAGGTGTGAGCTTGCTAGAGTGGAATGTTAACACAAAAACTGAGTACTCTGGACCTAGATTTGAAAGTATGGACAATATGAGCTGATCCTCTTTCTTCTCTATTCCAAACTGTTTCAGCTTAAGCACCAACGATTTGAACTTGGTGAAGAAGTCTTGGATTGTCTCATAGTGAGCTAGACTCAGTGAGATTAGCTAATTTTCGAGCTGGTGACCTCTCATCTCATCAGTATTCCCGAACAATGCCTCAAACTTGGGCCATACTTCGTTGGGATTTTTTAGACTATATACATGGAAGAGTAAGTATCTTGAAATGCTGAGACAAAGCATTCTGAATGCTTCATCAAGCCTGTTGAAGTACTTCAATTTCTCCACAGCAGAGTTGGGTTTGGTTTGAGTCCCCATGATGACTCTAAGCAGGCCTTTTGACCTCAACTGGATCACCATTTCATCCTTCCACTCAAAATATTTGAATGGGGTTAGCAATACATGAGTCTTCTCCATTTCTTCTTGTGCAGTAAATTGAAAAAATGTTGATTGTACTTGCAATGAAAACACTCGTATTTCTCTGGAAATCCCTCAAACAACAACTAAAACACTATGGATTTGATTTACAACTCCAAATATCTCTAATGCCATGTGATAATTGATTCAAATCAGGATCTAGGAGCGAATGAGGTTCTCACAATTTGATATTACACACAAATTATGCATAAAACAAAAGTAAGAGTGAAAATAACATACACAAATGTAGTCAATAACTAATATTATTATGTCTATCCAACATGTAAATATGTTTGGATCATGTTTATATTACATTAGGGAGAAATATTGAGGCCTTCGAGTCCATCTAGATGCATACAAGTGTCAGACCATGATTTCACCATCATACCCCCCTAGGTGGACCAATAAACTCACTAATCATCCCAAACGGTCATGAATACTAGTGTGAACCTGGGTGAGGCATGATGGATAATAAATGGAGGCATTCTAGGTGTGGGTGATCACATGGGTGAGTGGGAGTGGCTCTAGGAGGCAATAAATTCTCAAGGAAGACCAAAAACCACCACAAACATGCACTAGCGCCTAAATTCAACCATATTCCCTAAATATAGGGATGGGGGAGCACACCAAGATAGACTGTCATCATTGAGGGCACCTGGTTTGTCAAAATTACGAACCTGGAGTGCCTCAACTGTCAGAATGATCAAAGTGGAGCACCTCAACTATCAGTAAATGATCAATTACCCTAAGTTTGGACCATGGAATATAGCATAGACGCTAGTGAAATGTGTCCTAGGTGTATGATCATGGTACTAAGGTGGGTTTTTTCTCTAATAGGCATATCCATAATCGTTTTTCAATCGGTTTAGTTTTGTACATGAATTTATGTTAATTCTCTGTTCTTGAACAAAGTTTCCTTAAACCACTTGGCAGGTGCAAGAAATTTTCGGTCTAAAGCTTAGAAATTTGGGGTTGAATGATTAAACGGAATTTCCATCAAGAAGAACCCATGAGTTGGGATTTTGGGTTCAAATTTGGAGTTAAATGCAATCCTATAGCCAGTCCTACAACAATGCATTTTTTTACTGTAGTGTTTCGATTTCCTAGATATTGGAGCGGTTTTCCAATGCACCTATTGTTCCTATAAAAACACACAAGGTTTTAAATCCTATCTCTTCTCGTATCAATGATTAACAATGAGTTCTAGACATGAATCTCAGTTAAAATGAAATTCGTAGTTGAAACTTGAGTGTGGAAGAAAAATGCACATTTGAGTATTTGTCAAGTTTTTGAGGAAGGACATTAAAGCTGTAAGTGTTTCTTTAAAATGATGAGTAGATATTTCCTATCCAGGTTTGTTACTAGTTTGTTAGAGGTTTGATATTGCATTTTCTGTAGTTGATACGTATTCATGTGGTGTGTTTCAATTTCCTGTAATCACAAGAAAGGGTTTTAGACTAACTAAAGGAGAATCCTGAATAGAGAAGGCTTATGGTTTTAGGCATGCATCATGTGGTATCAGAGCACACTAATTATTTTTGGAGTTCAGCAAGAGATACATAACAAATACTCTTTGAAGGGTTCATTGAGAGTAGTGATGTTGGATCTTGTAGCAGTTCAAATTCAATGAAAGCTTAGAGATTCAATTTTGAATGATTAAATGGCGTTTCCATCAAGAAGAACCCATGAGTTGGAATTTTACGTTCATATTTGGAGTTAAACATGATCCTATAGCTATTCTTACAACAACGTGATCCAGCACTACAACAACGTGATTCGTCCCGTAGCAATGGATCCTGCAGCGACACAATTTTTCCCTGTAGCATTTTGGTTTCCTACAGATTGGAGCGTTTTTCTTGTGGACCTATTGTTCCATAAACCATACAAAGTTTAAAATCATATGTCTTCCCATATCAATTATTAACAATGAGTTCCAGATCTGAATCTCAGTAAGAAAATTCATAGATGAAACCTGAGTGTAGAAGAAAAATGCACATTTGAGTATTGGTCAAGTTTTTGAGGAAAGACATTAAAGTTGTAATTGATTCTTTAAAATACTGAATACAGATTTCCCAGTCAACTTTGTTATTGGTTTATTAGAGGTATGATATTGCATCTCCTGTGGCTGATACGTATTCATGTGGTGTGTTTGAATTTCCTGTAATCACAATAAGGGGTTTTAGACTAACCAAAGGAGAATCCTAGATAGAGCAGGCTTATGGTTTTAGGCCCACATCACATTTTTTAAATATTGAATTAATTATTAATGGCTTCTTCCCATATCCCTGTAACGGAACATGCTTTCAGTTCACCGAGACCATACATAAGTATTTCCAAAAATACAATTGATCTCTTGTCAGAAAACAAGTTTGATGTTGAAGTGAAATCATATGTATTTGGGCATATTATTATGTTTGATGTTACACATTGATATCTCAAAGTTGTTCAAGATGTTGAAATATGCAAGTTGTTTAACCTCACTTTTGAAGGACGAATTAAGGCTTCGATTAAAATTTTTCCACCCAAGTATATTCAATGTTGGAAAAATATCATGGAAGTTCTTATTGCTTCCCATGAATACTATTACTAGGATAAGTTGTGTGATGATCTTGAGGGGATACGTAAGAGGAGAGACAAGTTAGATGTAGACTTTATGTCAAGGCCGGCTCAAATTTATTACAGGTTCCATGAAGATGATAAACCTTATGGAAAGAAATAATTTATTGGTATGTATATATTATCTCTTTTCCAAAAGAAGATGTATTGTTAATTACTCATGAAAAAGAGTTTAGTTGTCATAGTTATTCTCCAACAGGACCCTTGGAGCAAGAGATGTCAAATTTTGATGAGTATCATAACCTAGAGGATAGTGATATAAAAAACCACCCTAATTTACAAAATACATGTCGTGTTGTAGATTCACATGAATTAATTTCCATTGTAACAATGAATGAATCAAATGAAAGAATATGTGAGGAAATTTCAGGACATGTGAATCATTCTTTTTTGGATACACAAGAATATGACTTAGAAGTGAAATGTCCTTATAATTCTTTGAACATGAAGAAGAGAATAATAAAAATATGCCTAGAATTGGTGTTTTGGAGTTTCTTGATTTACAAACATCACTAACTAAAACTATATAAGAAGATAAATTGATATCTGCTAAAAAAATTGAATGATTTAGTTATTGAAGATGTGATTGTGGTTGATGAATTTTTTTCCTGCTGAAATAAATATTGAACAGAAATCTATCATCTTGATTGATAATTTATTCTCGAATAAGAATTGAACTGGTGTTCCCATTGAACATGTAGAATTTGAAGAATATTTATTGAATAATTACGAGGAAAATTTCAATGAATCAGGTTCTGAAAATTTTTACTCCTTGTATTCAAATTTATTTGTATACCTTAACATTGAAACAGAAATTCAAAATCTGCCAATCATAAATTTAATCTTAATTTTTGTAAAGCAAACAGTGGTGAAGGGGAAGATGCAAACATTTATGTTGTTCAATTTAAGGATTATAAAGAGGAAAATAATTTTCATAGATGTTTTCAGTGAAACTCATATTAACACTAATATGGTTTATGATGTGGAACATAAAGAGGTTATTTATGATAGTTAGTTGTGTCCTAATGATGATGACATATTTGATAGTGAAAAGATTCAAGTTCAAGAAGAGAACGTTGATGAGTATGATGAGGCACTTCATCGTTCGATGAGGGTTATGTCAGGTACTCATATCATTACTTCACATTTTGAATCTGATAACAAGATAATCCACAAGACAATTGATCTTGGGTTTTCATCTTATGATCCTAATGAGGTACATTATTCATCTTTGACACTTTAATGAGAATCACATACTTTATCTTAGGTATTTTATGACACTATTGTTTAAAATATCATTTTATCGAAAGTTTCTACAACGCAACATTTACTTGATCATTTCGATAGTGAATAGATTTCAGACTGGTATAATTTTGTTGACCATGTATTATGCAACACACTTGTCCTATAGATGTAAGCATTATTGTTATTTTTAAGTGGGATTGTAAGTCCTTCGATGGCTACACCAACTCTATGATTTCACTTAACTTTGTTGAACCAGTGTATGTTAGGTTAGGCGTAGTATAGGTTTTCCTTTCTTCTTGCTTTCGAAATAAGAGTTTTGACTCAAGTAGTTTTATTTTGAATAAAGTTTCTAGATAGTTATTTAAATTGTATTTAATAGCTTAGCTTCTGTACCATACTGTTATTTTGTTCCTTTCAATATTTAGCAATTAGAAGTGTATCTTTCTTTGATTTGTTTTAAACTTAGGTTTATATTGCAATAGGTATTTTGTAAATAAGGCATGTGCAAGAGATTGTTATATTGACTTGAGATGTCTTATCACTCATTCCTAGATATCATCCAAAGAATTTGAGGATGCGTGGAAAATTTAACTGCTCCTTGGGTCGGATTTGGGTCTTCAGGAATTTAAGAATTTTGCTTCAATTATGTATGAGTCCATTGATTGGCTTGAAAAAGGTTTTAGTTTTGATCTTGCATGAATGAAAATTGGCCATAAAAAAGAAAGGCACTATTATGATGAATTTTAAAGGGTTGATTCCTTAGTGCATGGTTTATATTGAATTTCATGAACATCGCAGTGTGAGGGGGGTAAGTCCTCAATATACATGGATGGAGAGTGGTCATAAAATTTAAAATCTTGTGGATTACCAATTTGAAATTTTGATCATGATTGTCCCCTCCAAAATCACTAGAAGTCTTCAAAGAGGATTAACTTGTAATCAAACAAGGAAGCTTCATAAACAAATGAAATCATCATACAAATGAAATAAATTAAAATAACCCCCAACATTTCTTTTCGGGCCTTGGATTCAAAGAACCGAAAATATGCATGATTAGAGTTGTAGCATCCATGAGAGCATGATTGTCTTGTCAACTCAAGAAGTAAGTTGTGTCTAGTCTTGTATGTCAAATGATACATACAAAGATGACAAATTCCCTTTAGTTTACAAGGAAGGAAAGTAGTGAGGATGGATATTTGTCTGAGGAATAACTTACCTTAATTCCTTTTATTAATTCATCATGTTATCTTAGATCCAGATTTTAGCATTTGAATTGCATCTTTTCTTGAGGATGAAATGAACAGTTGGATTTAGAATGTTACATGTGCTAACAAGTTTTTTTTAGCAACATCTTTGTTACCCATGAACAATAATTGAAAGGTAATAACAACATGATCTTATTTGAACGATTTTATTTGTTTTTATTACAATAATACCATCCTCATTCTTTATGTTGGTTTTGACATGTATATATCGGGTGGAGACTCGTCTATTGATAAAAATGAGGAGACATTCTAATTAGCACAATGGCCTCTCAGTGAAGTACTGTATAACACATTGTTTAGAAATTAAGCCCTGATAATTTCTTTTCAATTACATTATTGTTTGAGTAATCTTGAAACAATATAAATCAGATCTAGTTATGACATAACTTTTAATCCAATAGAAAGTATCCCTTGAATCATCATTGATTTCCTGTGAACATTCCTTGATTAAATCTTCTCTTTGTTTTCTCTAGAAGTATCTATCATTTCATGTCATTCATTTATCCTAACAGTTAGTGCATATTGATCCCATTAGGTGAGCTTTATTTTATTCCCCTTGAGACGGCCCTGAGCCTGTATCAGCAAAATATTGAATTGGGAGGTAAGAAAAGCATGCTAGAGAATTTTTGGGAACCAACCATATGTGAGGTGACCACACAGAAGAGAGAAGAAGATGAGTAGAAATCACTTTGGGCAGGATGATGAAATAATAAATAAACTTGATCAATGGAATGTTGGAGGGAGTAATGCTTGTATTTTAGTTTGATTTATTCCCTAACCTTCATCCCTTGACATAATGTTTTTGAAATGTTTCATATTGTTTTGGGTTGGTTTTGATGTTATGATCATTGAGCTTTCTTTCAACCCTTCTGTTTGTCACTCTCATTTTGAAAGGATTTTCAAAAGATTGGGTTTATAAAAAATTATCTTTAAGATAAAGTTGTTGGTCTTCCTTTGACATTTCTTATTTGTAACCAATATTTTTGATGGATTTTATTTCTCCCATTTGGTGTAATCATTATTTTTGATGGATTTATTTAATTGTATATAATATATTTTCCTTGCTTTGGGTTTTATCCAGCCTTTATTTCTCAAAAATGAAAGTCAAATCTTTGGCATCAATTACCATGAAAGGTCATTCAAAACTCATGGCTTAATTTGTTGGGTTTCCAAAGGTTAGGGTCTGCAGAGTGGTGGCATTGGGAAGACATATACTATATTTGATTAACACCAAAAAATTTCATTCGAGCATCATTAGAAGTTAGTCAAAAGTGTATAGTAGAATACTTTTCATGGTGGAACGTTGACATACTGGAAAGATATTACACAAGAACAATAGTTAGTAGGGCCATGTTGTGGCCTCGAAAATCGTAGGTAACAATAGTAGGGATTCTCCCTAATAAACGTTCTCAATTAGCTAGTTATTGTTTGGTATGGGGAATCCGTCCGATTTACGGTCCGGCTACCATAGGTCAAGTAACAATTAAAGAGTTTTACCGGTTACAGCCCGGTCCATCGTGTATATTTTTTTTTTAGTTTTTTTTTTAATGTTTAAGTATGATGTGCAAGTGCCTAACTAAATGCAGATGATAGAGATAATGAGGAGGGTCACAATGTGATGCATAGGTTCTTACCTCCCGTCTTACCTCTCTCGCTTCTAAATCACAAGCAGAAAGAAACTAACTAAGACTCACTAACCTATCCATAGGGAGCAAAACTATCATTAATGGTGAGTAATGTATTGTATTTCATGCATAAAGAAAATCACAGATAGCTGTTAATGTTTCTGAACACATGAATATCAATAGAAATACAAACAACAAGATAGCTTATTGTTAATTAAAACATTCATTACTCAATGTGGAAATTTTACAAAAATAAACCAGAGCACATTCATAACATGAAATAATTCAATAGGTTAGAACAATCTCACAATTTATGGAAACAAGCTAAAAAAGAAATAGTTCATATCCAACTAGCCCATAGCAAACATTTGAAAATCCACAGAACTTTCTCCAGCAGAAACATATAACTCTTTATTGTAACATGAATTAGTTCTTCTTAAAATACTTTCTCAAGATAATTTGGGGAAAGGGTCCTTTCTATCTAAAACTCTCCTATACTTATACAAAAGAAAAACTCTTGGGCTGCCCCACATTGTATTTTGAGCTTCCCCAACCTTTATTTTCCAAAATTTTGTCCTGTAGCTTGTGCACAAAATTAATACAATATATTACATTTTAAATTAATATTTCCAAAACTTTTTAAGGCCCAGCTTGCTCGTTGATGAACTTTTTCCATGCATTGGCATCTGCTGCTACGCTTTCAAACCCAGAAGGTTCAAGGAATCGAATGTTAATTTTGTATTTGGCAGCTTGGGTCTTCACCCCCTCTATCCTAGCAGGAATCAGGCATAGTTGGTCCTCTAATAGGTGTATGCTCACAGCTGCATGTACTACTGCATTTTTCAATATCCATTCATCCAAGTCTTTGACCTGCTAGATTTCTTGTTCATCTTCCTTGTACCTGTCTTGTAAATGCTTTAGAAATAGCTCATGTTCAGGTAGCAACACCAATATTTTCTCAGCAGAAACTTGACACCGATTTTGTGTGAAGAGTACTCTACTACAAAATTCGGCACAAGCATTCTTTGTCTTCTTTATTGTCTTTTAAAATTCCTCTGCATCATTGCTAGCAAATTCCATTAACTCATATTCCTGAAGCAATGTCTACTGATCTTTCATGGCTAGGTCTGGAGGAGATTCTTTATTGGTTTCTATCCAAACCATTATTCCCTTTGGGTCAGTGCAAGAAGATGAGGGACCTTTAAGATGCAATCCTAGTTTTCAAAAACAACATCATGTTACCAAAAAATACATCAACTCGAGCCTGACATAGCACTTGGTATGGTTCAACCCGAGCTTGACATGCCATGGAACATGTAGGATAGGAAGACAAGTTGCGTATGCGTTATATAACTACAAAACGCGCTCATGATATGTAGTTATAAAACGCGTACACGATTTGAAAATCATAAAAAAAAATTAAATACACAGTCCCGAACCTGCGGCCCATTTTCACAATTAGGAACACGAATTCGACGGGCCATTGGAGCGTTTGGAGCGAGACCACTGCTTGGGATTGTTGCAGGAGCTGATTCAAGTTGAGGGGAGGAGATTTCACCCATGCATTGTCATCCAACAAGGTAATTCAATCACCCAATGCATTTTTTTTGGGTCAATTTTTACCCTATAATTGTCAATTTTTGTCAATTGTATTGCATATATTAATTGTAAAATTTTGGGAGCAGGTTCTGACCATGACCCAACCAAGTTTGTTTGATATATTATCAACTTCTTCATTTGAAATGGAAATATAATCGAGTTTATTTGGATTACCATCTATATTTTAATGCATGTTTTAGGTTAATAAAGGGAATTGGGACCTATGGTGGTATTGTGGCATTTGGATTAAAGTATTAGATAGAATTAGAGTCATTACTCCCTCTAGTTTTGTCACTAATCATATATATATTTGGCCCTCTTCTATGTCATTTTGTGCTTCTTGCACTTGTTATCAGGGACTTGTGATCTTATTCACCCGAGTCATTTAGTTGGGTAGAATCTACCTCAATTCAAATTGGGAGTTGGGAGAAATTGCAAAGTCAACCTCAGAAGAGAGGTTTGGGCATGTGACTATCAGTTTATTTCTTTGGATCTTTTG
>LPNX010477852.1:6459-55781 GCA_001517045.1 Pseudotsuga menziesii
GCCTGCGAACCGGAGAAACTGAATCCCCCACTTGGGCCTCCACCACCTCAATCCTCCATCACTTCGATAGCAAGCTTACAAGCAAAAGGCAAGCTTGGGAAGAACACAACAGTGCTCCAAGGGACAAAGGGATGTAGACTCAAGCATAAGTTCTGGCAACAATGGACTATAGTTTCGTTACTCTCAATTCTCTCTTATGCTTTCAATGTCTCAATGGGTTCCTTATATAGCTTTTCAAATGGATACTGAAAGGTCGAATCCGTGCGATCTCAAGGCATATGGAAGGCCAGGAGTCATATGAGTCGGATCCAAGTCAAGGAATGCTCCAAAGGATTTTGGATTATGTACACATCCCGATGTACGCGACTATATAGGGAATATCCGCGTATGTACGCGGTTATCGGGGAAAAGGCCGTGTATATCATTTTTCTAATGTTTTTAGGGATGTTCAATGATACATCAAAAGACAAAAAGTGGTCCATAGGGGCTAATGAGTCTGTAGCGGGACAGGGGAAGGCCATACAATGTGCGAGTCACCTAGTGTGGTGAAGTCCGCTATAACAAGCCTTGAGAAGAGGTATGAGGGATATAAATTGGAAGAGGATGGAGTTCTCACTTATAAAAATAGAATTTATATTCCAGATGTAGCCAATTTGAGGAGAGTTGTTATGGATGAAATCCATCAAGCTCTGTATTCTGGTCACCCAGGATATCAGAAGACGATTGCTACAGCTAGGAAGCAGTACTTTTGGCCAGGTATGAAAAAGGACATGGCTGAGCACATTTCAAGGTGTATGAAATGCCAGCAGGTAAAGGTTGAGCACTGACACCCAGCAGGTTTGTTGAAGCCTTTGCTAGTTCCGGAATCAAAATGGGAAGTTATTTCCATGGATTTTATTACAGGATTGCCGATGACTTGGAGACAACATGATTCCATCATGGTTGTGGTAGACAAGTTGACTAAGGCAGCACATTTTATACCAATGAAGTCTACACATCAGACTGATAATATTGCAAGGATCTTCATGAAAGAGATATTCAGATTGCATGGATTGCCGAAGGCAATAGTCTCTGATAGGGATGTCAAGTTCACTTCCAACTTTTGGAAGGGGTTGTTTGCAGATTTGGGTACAAAGCTAAACTTCAGCACTGCATACCATCCTCAGACAGATGGTCAGACAGAGAGAGTTAATCAGGTGCTTGAAGACATGCTTCGCATGTACGTAATGGATAAACCAACCAAGTGGGAAGATTACTTACACTTGGTAGAGTTTGCTTATAACAATGGACATCAAGCATCCTTGGGGATGAGTCCATATGAAGCTTTGTATGGAAGAAGGTGTAGAACACCAGTGACTTGGGATAATCCAGTGAACAGGATTGTGCTTGGACCAGAGTTGCTCAAGGAAATGGCGCAAGAGGTTGTAAAGATCAGGCAGAACCTGAAAGCCGCACAGGACAGACATAAAAGCTATGTGGATAAGCATAGGAAGAACAGGGAGTTTAGTGTTGGGAATCATGTTTACCTCAGAGTGAGGGCAAGGAAGAGTTCCTTGAAGCTTGGAAGTTGTGCCAAGTTGTCACCAAGATATTATGGGCCATTTGAAGTGCTTGAACGAATAGGGCCAGTTGCATATAGACTTGCATTTCCTACTAGCACAAGAGCTCATAATGTTTTTCATGTTTCTTTGCTTAAAAGATATGTACATGATCCTAACCATGTGATAAATTGGGATGTGATTCAGGTGGAACCCAAGGGAGAGTTCCGAATCGAGCCAATGCGCATCCTCGACAGGAAGGTCACAATGCTCTGGAACCGAGCCATAGGGCAGGTAAAGGTACAATGGGAGCACTTCGGACCTGAAGAGGCTACATGGGAGCTGGAGGATGCCATGTGATTGGCACATCCATTTTTGTTCAATTCTGCAGAACACTGAGGCGATACCAATGTAGCTTTTTGTTCAATGTTGTAAAGCACTGAGGACAGTGCTATTGAAGGGGGAGGGGAATGTCACGTCCTGGTTTTGACCCCGTTGCATTAGATGTATATGATGTGTATATTGTAAATGATCATGGTGTGGAGTTAAAGGCCAAGGCCCCACCATTGATCGGTTATGCGATGTTTTGGATTTGAATTTGTCACCGATGGTATATCGGGGCATGCGGCATATATATAGTTTGCCATCATGTAAATATGCACCTATAATTAATTAAATGAACACAACCAGCTACGGTCATGGCAACTAAATCGAAGGGGTCATGATTTTCCCAAGGATAAGGATGTGGGGGAATTTATCAAACCTTGGCCAATGAGAGAAAACCCATGTGTCTTCTTCCCTTGTCTTATTTCCAACCACTTTCATTAAGAATCTCTGCTGACAGTTGAGGTAGTTATTGTCTAGGAGTGGGTGTGGCAGGACTGTCAGTCCTCACCCACACGCACACTCTACCCACGATTTTTTTGTTCATACCTCGGGCAGACTTTTTTTTTCCTTGGCTCCACGAGTTGCTGAACACCCACGCACTGAAATTTCACGTCCTCCCTGTTGTCTGTTCATCCACGGGCAAAAATGGATTTTTTTTTCCTCTACACCGGACCTCCATTGTTGTTCATTCCTCACAGGGTCGGATTGTTCCTCACGCACAGGAGTTTTCCTGGTTTTCCAATTGATGCAGCGAGCTGAGAGCCGTTATTTTTCATCCACGACTGGTTGTGAAGGGCCATTCACATTTTTGGCTGTCTCAAAGACTGTTGATCCCACGCACAGACTATTTGGGTCATTTTTTTTTCCTGCTGTGAGTTGTGCTCACTGATAAGCTTCAGGACTGTCGTTTTCCCCATGCTGTGAACCGTGTTGTTTATATGCCTTGAGGCTGTTGCAGACTGTCGAATTCATTTTTCCCTGTACAGCTAGATTAATTGCCTGAGTGCAATGGTTGGTCTTCAGACTATGAGAGGAGCGGGGATGTTGGCTTAGATTTGCTTGATAAACCTAGTGGCTGGAAACCACACAGACAGAGCTAGAGGGCTAGCCTTCTTCTCCATCACCCCTGAATAGCACTGGAAGGGAATGCAGGGCCTAAGGGACTGTGTAGTAAAGAAGGGACTGATTCCTTGTGTTGGGTGTGTTTAGGTGTCTTAGAGGTCAGGCTAGTTCTGGTGTAGGTGTTCTTGGCTCTGTAATGAGCTCACCAGCTTAGCAATTTGCCTTCTCCAGCTCCTTAATGGCCTGATAAACCCAACTCTCTTGGCTTGGCTGTGTGCTTTGGGTATCCTTGGCTACGTGTAAGCCTATTGTTCCCTTATTCCTTAGAGAATCATGCCCAGCTCGGGGTGGCAGCGTTGCTGAGAGATTAAGGAGCACGTTGGCCTATGGCTGGGTGGAACGTTGCAGCGACGTAGCTGGTTGCGAAACGAATTCATCTTAAGATAAGTAATCTTGCCCATTTTTACTTCTGCAACTATATTTGCTATTAATGAAAGTAATGAACATGTTGAAAGAATGCTTGTTTGAATGTATGATGTTTCCGCTGTGTCTGATATACAATTGCATCCGTGCATGATAAACTCTAATATGTGCATATTTAAGTTCAATGCACATGTTTAAGCATTCTATTTTCAGCAATTTTTTGCCTGTACATGTTTATGGGGCTCTTATCCCAAGCGTATGAAGCTTGTAGCCGCGTCCTCTACACCGGTCAGAGGCATGGGGACCTGACATCGAGGCAACCAGTAAACCTAAATGTAATTCCACATTCTAAATACTTCAAAAATGTACACATATAAAACATGTAGCATAGTGTTTATTTTTGTTCTGTATTTGTTAGCTTTTACATATTGCGTTCATTGTGATAATGTTCTCTACTTTTTTGGCAGGTGGTTGATCGGGGTAAGTCCCCAGCTGCTGATCAGAACACACCCTTGTATAGGTATTAGGTAATCCTAGATGTAATCCTATGAATCTATCATGATAGACAATTTTTGTTAATATAATTGTTTGTGCACACTATTGCTTCAAAGACTAAGCAATTTTTTATATATTTTTGTTGCAAATAGGGGATTCGATTTATGAAACACCGTCTCAACACTATTTACAGAATGAGGTCTCCCAATTGATGAGAGATAGTGAAATAAGAGGGTTTGCAGACCCATTGAGGGTGCTATAGAAGACCAGGGAAAAACAAAATGAGGAACTGGTTCTTCTGACATTGACAGTTCCAAAAATAGAAGAGATCGAAAAAAGGATTCAATTGTTGTTACAACAACGTAAAAAATTGGAAGTAAGTTCTCGAATTATAATGTAAATTCATTTATAAGAACTTTATAATATTTAATTTTATATTCTATTGAACTTATCATACAATGGTTTGAATTTACGGCATGTTATGGGCTTATCAGTGGTAGTCAAGGCAATGTTGGTCTCAGTGACCAAACCACTCCATGTACACGACATAATGCTCCCATATTGTCCACTGCACAGTCGGCAACACGCTCTGCGACACCCCTGAGGCCAACAGAGGGTGCAGCCGATGCTGCCCCACCCACAACATATGTTGTAGAAGAAGGGGTGGATGTAGGGTTAGATAGAGATGTGGATGCATTTCCTGGGTCTTCTCATGTCACTATCACTAGTTCAATAGTGTGCACATTTTTGGTGAATGAAGAACTGGTTCCAATAAAGATAGAGAGGATTCCAGGTGATTATATATTGTTTAATTTAGTTTTTATAATTTGTGTCTAATATACAGATAATATTTTTTAATGTTGAATAATGATGGCATTAATGTTTTGCAGGAAATGATATATTTTATAAACATATGAATGATTTGGCCTTGGAGATATTCGGTCCCACCATCCACACAATGTGGAACAAGCAGCCAAAATATTTAAAGGATGATCTGACTAATCGCTTGGTTGGTCTGTTTGGAAAAGATACCTTCGATACATCGAAGGTCCTACAAAAGGCTAGAAAACATATGAAGATTATCCAAGACCAGTATAGGGTTCACCTAGTAAAGAACCCTAGGTATGAGCGCCCTCCAATGATTCCATCTATGGAGTGGAAAGCCCTGGTGGAAGATGGAAAAGAGAAGGGCCTGAGAAAATCAGGAAAGAAACCTCCAGGAACAGGGAGGTATGCAATACATTCCAAATTGCAGTGGTAAGCCTTATTATTACTAGTTTTTATATCAAATTTGGTACATCGACTAACGTATTTCAAAACTTGATTAGGCTCTCGGACACATCCAAGGCCACCAAGGAAAGAATTGAAAAAATTGGCCAACACAAGCTTGGGCCTGGTGGTTACTCGAACTTGGCGGCCCAATATGTATGTATCACAAAACCCGAATCCACATCCAAATATCATACAGATAATTATTTTTTTTTGTTCTGGAAAAAAATGTAAAATTAATGACATCATGCAAATATGAAGGCCTACCGCTTCAAAGAATTTCCTAGTGCAGATTACATGAAGCTTGCCTTCGAACAGGGATTTGACGTCGTTGTTGAATGCCGAAGAAGCTTGTTTGGGCATACTGCACAATCTTGTGAGCATCCATCTGGTGCGCAGGTATGTAAAAACTATATAGTTTAATGATAATTTATTAATTCTCATGCAAAATATTCCTTATAAATAAATTAATATAAATTATCTATTTCTTTTTGAGTAGGAAAGTAATGATCGCGTTCATGTCGAGGATGTACATGACCAACCAGAATCATGCTTTGATTCCTGGTAATGAATTTATTAATGTGATAATGTTTTGTATAGATAATTGCAGATGATGAACATTAATTCTAATTCTACACAATTCAACTACAGAGCATGCAGATGCAGATAACACTAAATAGGTTGGGCCTGTACAAGATAATGTTAAACGTGCTGATGTGCCCATGGCAGGTAAAAACACACATTTGTAATGTTTTTTTTTAAATGAATTACTCGTATTTATAAAAATATAAATATATTAATGAAAGATGTTGACATTATTGCAGAAATTCATCGCCCCTCGCTGGAAGTTCAATCTTGCAAGCATACTAGTAGGGAGACCGAGGATCAGATTCTGGAAGATGCAACTCCGACTAAATATTTAAAGAGAAGAAAAGTAAAAAGGAAGTGACTAAACAAATTTTGAATAATTCTTATTTATAATAATAAAAAAATTCATGGCTTTTTCCTCTGTTTCATGAATGAATGTTTAAATGAATGGTTTAATGAATGGTTTACTGATTTTTTTTATCTGCCATTGACTAAATGAATGGTTTTTTCAGTTGTTGAATGATTGAATGGTTTAATGAATGATTTAAAGAATGATTTAATGAAAGAATCTTTCAGCTGTTGAGTGAAATAATTTGCAGTAGATGCATTGTTATTTGCATTGTAGATGCATTGTTATTTGGATTGTGAAATAGTGAAATAAATTATTATTTGCAAGTAGATGCATTGGTTTTGGGGAATTGAGAGTGATGTGAGGGGGGGGAGGGGCGATAAGAGCTTCCACCTTCACGTGGTTGGTCCTGTTTAGTAGAGAATATTAAATTATTCTCGAAACAGAGAGGAGCTCAATGAATGGTAAGGAAGAATACATTAAAAAACAACTATTTCTATAATTTTAGTGTATAATTTTCACTATTGCTATTTGACTCCTCCATTGGAATTTGTTACAGATAGTGTTGAGAAACATTTCCATAGTTAAGAGGCAAGAAATGGTGTTTTGATGTGATCAGTGGCCTTATATACATAGTGTTTTTGGTTATCCATGTTTTATTAGGTGATCTATTATTAACAATTAATTTACTTGAATACTTGAATAGTATTGTAATTTACATTGTAATAGTATTGTATTTATTTAGATTAGTTTTGTTATTTTCATAAACAGACATAAATTTATTTAATAGGTCCTAACATGAAACTATTGCAACAGGACAAAATTTGAGGTATGTTGAATGATGTTTTGAAAGGTAAAGCATAAGAAGATAGTGCGAAGCTCCACAAATCAAGGTATACGCATGTTTTCTTTTGTTTGATTGAGCTATGTATTGGGTATTTATGCATGTGCACACACACACATTTAGTTGATGATGATGATTACCATACATTCAAGCGAACTTTGTTCTATCTAATCTAAAAAATTAGCTTAAATAGGCTGATTTATCAGGATAATTGGTCCCTTGGTAATACTTTACCAATTCCATATGTACATGAAAATATATGGGAAATGTCCATTTTTCGTCGGACATATGGCTATAAATTACATTTTATTCATTCATCATATTGTTTGAACATTGAATCACCCAATTAAAACTTGTATGCATGTGCATGACATTGAATTGAAGGATCATAAGAGGGCACGCTATTTTCTTTGTGGGTGAGTCTAATTTTCTTTCTTTTATTTTAAATCTAAATTCTAAATAAGGACTTATTTTTGCATTTCAAATTACACCAAGATATATTCCACATGTAAAAATGTCCTCCATAAAGCAATGATGGATGATGATAAGTAGAAGCAAACCCCAACCTCCAAAAGCCCCTAATATGCAATGTTTCACCTTGTCCACAAAAGTGTCCAAGAGAAGGCGTCTCCAAACTGGAAGGAAACCTAAACGTATGCTGTGTCTCCCCTAAGTCACCTTCAAGAAAGATGCCCCTCCAATAATATTCATATAGCAACAACAAAAACAACTTCAAAGAGATATCAGTCTCTATATATCCAATGGATTGATCCAATACTCAATTAATATAGAAACAAGGCCTTCCTTTAGTGAAAAGTATCCTCCAAGGCTGAGCGGTTGCTGAAAGAAGACTTTCAATGGTGTCCTCAATCCTATGTAGACATAGTTGAAATACATCGTAAATGGAACTAGATTCCTCTAAGGATGACATATGTGGATGGGATCAACATTTTTAAGCCTCATATGATATATAGAGGAGCCTTTATAACACATCAATGTTTCCATACTTCTTAACTGCCGAGTTTTTTTTTCCTAGATTGTACCTTCATTATGCTAATAAAGGTGCACAAAACTCTTGAAACATGAGTCAAAGGTGGATTATCCCTCAACGAAAGCGAAGACAATCCAGTAGGGCCAACGCTTCTGAAAACTTCACCCTATAGTGCTTAAAAATCAACATAATATGCCATGTGAGCTTCCTAGAAATGATAATGTTGAAGTGTTACTGTTGATTTAATGCCAAGAGATAGTTCTTTGCTGCTAAAATATTCCCAAGGACACTTTTATGCTATTGTTCTTTACACATATCTCACCCAAACATGTTATTTTGATTCTTGAAACCTATTTTTGTGTTATACCCATTAATTTTCCCTAGATTTCAAGGTTTAGATCCATTCTCATCAATACATCTTCCCGAAACTGGATTACCGCTCACTAGGAGGTCAAATAGGGCTGAGAAATGATATTACGGACCAGTATGTGCCCAACAACATGGATATTTAGGGTCATTATTGTTGTTCATTACACCAGACTTCCCATAGACATGGATTTACTTCTCTAATATCCACAAACTCTGCCCAGAACAAGATCAAAGTCATATCAGACTTTCTAGATATCATTGTTTACTACTGATACTTATTATAAAAATTTCCCAGGTCTAATTTTTATCCACTTTAAGTAAATTTCCATCCGTGGTAGTGCTACAAACATAAATATAATTAATTAGATTTAATTTGAAATTCAATAAATTAAGATTAGCATCAAATGGAAATTTAAGGGAAAAACCTATTAGCTAGAATGGCTTTGACACCAACGTAGCAACGGAAGTGCTAAATTAACATAAATTAGCATATTAAGTGCGTTTCTCTTCCTCGAGATCTGTCATTTCCTTATCTTCATTTATCTTAATTAGTAGTCTCAACCTTGAGACCTACCATTTTCATGCCATTGTATACTCTCTGAGAAGGATACCATTCTATTAGCTTTCCTAGCCTCTACGCTTGGCTACAACCATCTACCTCTCATCCAAGCTTTGCAAATTCCTCTTTCAATGTGTTGTTTTTGGTCAAATTCCAGATTGAATAAAAAAAGCAATGGATAACACAATATGAGAAGTGTGAAACACTTAAACATGAATGTAAAACATAATGATAGAATGAATGACAATGAGAGAGTTGAGGGAATGATGGATGACTTCTTCTTCAGGAGAATGAAGAACTATTACGCTTCCCCATAATTATTGTACTCAGACTATGCTCCATTAAGTTATAACACCTACCCAGCAGATTTTACATACTTAGCTTTCTTTGGAAACTTGTGGCTTAGGAAGGCTCAAACAATTCGTGACTAGGGAAGGGACACATTGACCATAAGGCAAGGCAACAAAGTTTTATCTATTAAATTTGAGAACACAGATAGCCGAAAGAAATAGCTTCATGATGACTTGGAGAGAATGGAGTCCTAGTCATCCATTTGGCATGAATATATAAAACCTGTGGATAGCACATTAATGCATGAAGAATGTTTTCCAGACCAAATGAATTCAGACAATGGTGTATATTTGATTAGGCTAGAGTCAAATTGCAGTGATAAAGCCAAGGTGATAGAAATATCACAGCACAAAATGTCTCAAAGCTTATAGCGAAATTCTCTTTCAGTTTTTTATTGTTCCAGTTAGGATATTTCTTGTCATTGATAGTTGGAGTACAAGGTAAACATTTAAATTCATAATGCAAATTTGACTTAGGGGATACTTTTGTGTCTGTTTTCAAATCCCATAAATACTTTTGTGTCTATTAGTCCAAACTTAATATTTTTGATAATACATGTTTGTATGTAAATATTATACTTAGTAAGTGCCCTACTTGTTTCAAAGGTATTATTGGTATGCTTGATTAGGAAGTGATTCTTTACTAGTTATTTAATTAACAAACATCATTTCAAGTTACTGAGCGGTTAGTCATGCATATGAAGCTTCAAGATAGGAATTTGAGTTTCCTCTATTGTATCCTACATTTATGCCAAAAATATTGTTGAAGGTCGTGTCTTGATGATCCACTATCCACATACCACCCAACACTAGGAACAATGTTAGTGGAAAGTTAGATACCATGGTGAAAGTTGTCTCAGATCTTCATGCTAGCCCATCTACTTCAGCTGAAGTATTTATACATTGTTGCTTGGCTCTCTTCTTCTTAAGACATTGGGATGCGTTGTGACCCATCTTTTGGTGCTTTAACCATTTCACATGACTCAATTCCTTCTTCCCCTAGTTTGAAGAGCCTAAATATTCCTCCCTACTCTCAATTTTGTTGGGTCCTCCTTTCTTATATCCTCTTCTCAGCTTCCTAATGAGAGATAGGTTTTGGATCTCATCCACTCTTGCTGAAACTATCTCCTTGTCTACTCTTTGTATGAAATAATCCAAAAGATTCTCAAAGTTGGGCAATGTCTCATGAGCATAGACACCCTAAAAAAAAGGTTCCCAAGGTGGAGAGAATCCATTTAGTCTTATGCACACCAACACCTCATCCTCAACCCTCATCTTATAATCATCAAGTTGATCTCTCAACTTTTTGATCTTCACCAAGTAGCTAGATCCTTAGGGGTATCCTACAATAAATATTCACTATGATATATATTGATCAAGGCATATACATATAATTGGCCAACTTCTTCCTCGGGATGTGATGGGCCCAATGGTCCTTCACAAAATCAAGAATGATTCTTTTTTATTTGGCCACCTTGTTGTGTATGGACAACTGTGCGGGATTGGTAGGAGTTGTAAATTTTGCTTGTACAAATCACCAAAGTTCACTGTTGTTTGCACTTCCAAGGTGTAATGTTGGAACCACCCTTTAACTAATCACACTTCCTAAGATGAAACTAGTCATCCCTGTAACTTATGAACACATCTCAAACAAACAAATCAGCCAGAAATAAAAAAACCAATAACCTATGACAAGTGCAGACTGACTTTCTCAGGGATACGCATCAATCATCGGAGTCTCATGGGTATCTCATCCACAAACTCCTCACTGGTCCAACCATCTATCTCAAGTGTGGATGAACTTCAATCACTGAATCTAGGGCATCACACCATTGAAATATTTTGACAAAACCTTCTCACAGGAAGCAACCCTCTCCATTTACGGGTTGTGGAAGACTTCAGATAATGTGCTCTGATACCATGCTAAATTTTCAACACCTGGTAAGCAAACCTGCAATCCTAAATCAAAATGTAAACTGTAAATTGATCAACATATCAAGGAATACTAGAGCTGAAAACACATAAGTTTGAAAGTATGAACAACAAACACAAGACTGTGGCTCTCAATCACATCTGTCCTCTATTAAGTGAAATAAGAAATTACAATCCAATAGTTCAAAACTTCATCCATCTCACCATCCTAGTGGTGCACCTTGCCTATATTTTATAGAAGAAGAATAGGCTAGGGTTTATTCTGAATGAATACAACCCTATATAAGCACTCAATTTAAGGAGAAGAAACCCTGCCTCTAACTTGTCTTCATGCATGATCTAAATCTAATCTAGAGTAGTGCACTTAGGCAAGAGGAAGGAATCTGCATACATAACGCCTTAGGGATAAGTGTCCTTCCAAACTAGAAAAGAAAGCTCCCTCATAAGTCTAGAACAACACCTGCTAAAGATAAACTTAACACCTAACTAAACATAGCATGCATGCACTACACTCCCTACTTTCCTTTTAATCTCATGTGCCTTCACTGGAGGCTCCTAAACTGATGTGTCCTCAAACTAATTGCAATCAATCTATGCACAGATTTATAAGTTGTATGGATTTTCCGAAGTTATGTGCAGAAAATCAAGCTTGTTGTTTGTACTTTTTATATTTTGTGTTTGTAGATCTAACATCCTTTATCCACTATTTTGATTAGTTCATCAGTTTCAGTTTTGTAGATTCGGGTTTTAGTTTTAGGAGTGAAGATCTGCTTGCCATGTCCTAAAAATTTAACACTTTGTTGTTATGGAAGAGAAATCTATTTAAATATGTTATAATCAATGGCAAACAGAGCTATCTAGTTACAGTCTTAATGGTGGCCCCTTGTATGAAACTTGTTGGAGTCTTTTTCCCACATATAGTGTAATTTTTGTTTTGTTGAATGGATCCCCTAATCAAGTTAAATGCAACTAGGGATGATTTTAAGAACCCCCTGTAGATTTATATATATAAAAAATGGGCAAATCTCTTCGATATATAGGAAAGTTTGAAGGCGATTTTATCAATAATATAATATGTATATATATAAAAATTTGGCGAATCTTTCTTTTTATTATATAATGTTGTAAAATCCTGGCGAATCTTTCATTTTATTATATAATGTTGTAAAATCTTGGCGAATAGTTCACTTCATTATAAAAAAAATTGTAAAAACTAGCGAATCTTTCGTTGATTTCTAAAATATTGTAAAAATAGAGGAACAACAACATTAGTCAAATATCATGAATCACATCATCAACAATAGAACATGTAGACTCACGAGTCACAACTAGAAGGTGTCAATGAAACACAACTGCACTGACTAAATTCAGCGCAAGTGGGGACTCCACTTGTTATCTCGTCCCTTAATGGTCCAACGGACATGTGGGGACCTGAATCTTGACAAACTGATAAATAATAAAATAAGACATTATGCTCGATATTAGTCTCCACTAGACAATTGAGGTCATTATTGTGTTCAATTCACGCAAATCAATTTAATGTGAGACACATTTCATATCATGAAAAATTTTATATTGAAAGAAAAAGTCCAACTTTATGTAGACCTAAGTCTTTCTATTATCACTTTTCTATGCAATGTATATGACATTTACATCAAAGTGAAATTGACATTGGTAAATGAAGCTAATATTGAAACCCAAAGAGAATAAGTATTGCAACATATTGGATAAACAAATCAAGATCAAAATAATTTACAAGCAAAGAAATCCAAACCAACTTGATATAACAAGCATTGACATCACATCAACGAAGAAATGAATAATATATCAATGAATTCTAATCCCTAGTTGTACAACTTGCAAATGATCCTTCGTATATTTAGCCAAAATGCCTAGCTTTTGAAAGCTCCACTAAATGAATCTATGTATTTGTTAGGATTATTAATCCTCCCTTGTCCAATTTGGTCATATGTCTAAATCGGGAGTCCATCCAGTCTATTTATAGTCATTAACACCATTAGGTCCACTTGGCCTAATTGGGGCACATGTTTCAGTTACTAAAGTGTGGGGAACACTAATTGAGGCTCACTGCCACTGATTGCACTTGATTGCATCAGTTTAGGAGCCTCCTAGACCAATCCATACAATTTAGGAGCCACTGGGAGTGCCTAAACCAACCAAGGTCAGTTCAGTTCAGTTGATGACTGGTTAAGCTGAGTTAGGAGTCAGTTACATTCAGTTATAGTCCTCTACATTTAGTTAGCGCTAGGTTTGCATGGCTGCAATAAGGAGGGGCGCATTTCTCACCTACCACAGTCAGTTAGCCTCAGTCAACACTGAATGTAACACTTGAGTTGTGTTTCAGAACTTCGATGAACTCCGATTATGGTTTAGACAAGTCAGTTAACTATTGAGTCCTCCGACAGTGATTTAGACAAGGTCTTAGTTACCTAGAGTCAAGTAGAGCCTAATCAATTCAAATTTCCTCGTGTGGATTCAAATTGCATGTGGCTATTTAAGCCATTGTACTTCATTGTAATTATTATCTAATTACTCTTTGATTAATGAAAAGCATTCATAGCTGCAAGCCATTTTTGCACTGTTTCATTCTTCAATAACTGAGTAAATTGTGTGATCTATCATGTGAGTTGTGTGTTTGTCCACATATCTATGTGCTCAATTTAATATGGTATCAGAGCCTCGATAGACAAGTCACTTCTCCTCCTCATATCTCCTACTGGATCATTTTTTGAGCAAAATTGCTCCTTCCAGCACTACACCAGAAGCGGAGAATTTACCACTTAATACCCCAAGCAAAGGAATTGTTTATCAAGCTTGCTTGATTAACTAAGTTGGGTGTGAAGAAAATTCCAAAATTACAGGTTATCCGACCTTATGGTGCCCTCTTTTTTGTTTTGCAGGTACAACTTTGAAATGGATTCATAAGTTCTTCTTCTCACCCTGTCCTCAAACTATTCAGAATGGAAGAAGAAGATGATTTCATCTCTGATGAGACAAGGTCTCTGTCGAGTGTCTATTGGACTTAATAAAGAGTGTTTTAGTTAGATTGACTAGCTAAGTAATAGTGATGGATCTTTTGGAACAATATCAACCGGTCTTTCTCGTAGCTTGTGCTACCTCATTAGATCTATTGAAGACCCGAAGGAATTTATTGAATACCCGAAGGAGCTCTGGACAAGATTGGATAGAACCTTTGGAGTGATTGATGAGGATCATAATAGCATTTTGGAGAGAATATATAGCACCATAAGCACTCTTGATCCAAAATTCTCATCCTCCACTCTCTCTGATGAAGTTATTCAAGATGAAGAAGAAGCAAAAACTTCTACACAGTCAATTCAAATTGAAGACAGTCTCCATGCAGTGACTCCTTCTCCTGATGCTCCGGAAGTTCATGAAATATTTGATATCTCATCTTCTCATATTGATGAAACAGAAGAAGACATTCAAATCTCTGATATTGAAGAAAAATTCTGCTCCACTTCCATGCAAACATTCACCGGTGATTTTCCTTTGAATTCTGTGCAAAATTTACCAATACTTGCTTCCGAAAGTGAAGAGAAATTTGATTTTTCTCCCTCTAATGTTATTGATGGTGTGCAAATATGTGATACCTTGGATATTTTAGAAGAAATATTAGATTACCAAAGTGATCCATTCGCTCCCCATGATCTATATTTTCCAGCAAATTCCTACAGGATTGCATGCACCAAAATTCAAAATTTTGAAGAAGAAGAAAGCTGTGCATCCACCGTCTCGGTTGACCATTTATTTGAATCTGATATTAACCTTATTGGATCTGATATGATCTTATTTAGATCTGATATTATATTGCTTGGTTTAATATATCAAATTCATAATCTTTCGGTAGCGCTTGTAGCTGTTCTCATCAATGGTGTGAAGAAACAAGTACCGCAAGTCTCCTACAAAACTGTTGCTGGGGATTTGATTCCATTTCACTTCAAAACTGCTGATGGGGATTTGGTGTTAGTTTCCTCATATGAGGTTGCTGATATTTTATTATGTTTTTCATTATCTATTTCAGAAGCTATATCAGACTATGGAGCTCAAGCATTCGCTCTCAACAGTCCCAGTGCTTCTCTACCATTGATCACATGCTCATCTCCTCACGGAACTAGTAAAGAGGAAGATTTTCTGCATCTGCCTGGACACTTGCTCCTAACACTTGGGGCTGTTCTTACCACTCATGGTTTTCTATTCATGGCTACAACATATCAGTTTCTTGAGTGTTCCTCACATGTTCTGAATCATCAAGAACCTTTTCTCACTTCTCAGTTGACTTTAGTTGCTCTACATGGGTCCAATCTTCATCCGACAGCTGTCTATATTTCTGATTTAGTTGAGCATATCATTCTTCTTCCAAAGAGGAAGATTCCTCCAGACATAATTATGGAGAGGTTCACATGCCAGGCCCTAGGATACCTGTGCACAGAAGAACCAGATTGATCCTGATTATACCTGCTTAATTAGAAGGGGGTTTTTTTTTCCCATGTGGTTTTTCCCCAAGCACCTTATTTTTGAGCAGTTACTTTACTTTACTTGATGTAATGGGTGACCTATGGTCTTAGTTACCAGGGCCCATAGATTGTCCAAGTTAGCATTCAGGTGGGGTGTTAGGATTATTAATCCTCCCTTGTCCAATTTGGTCATATGTCTAAATCGGGAGTCATGTCTAAATCGGGACTCCATCCAGTCTATTTATAGTCATTAACACCATTGGCTCCAGTTGGCCTAATTGGGGCACATGTTTCAGTTACTAAAGTGTGGGGAACACTAATTGAGGCTCACTGCCACTGATTGCACTGGATTGCATCAGTTTAAGAGCCTCCTAGACAAATCCCTACAATTTAGGAGCCACTGGGAGTGCCGAAACCAACCAAGGTTAGTTCAGTTCAGTTGATGACTGGTTAAGCCAAGTTAGGAGTCAGTTACATTCAGTTCTAGTCCTCTACATTCAGTTAACGCTAGGTTTGCATGGCTACACTAAGGAGGGGCGCATTTCTCACCTACCACGGTCAGTTAGCCTTAGTCAACACTGAATGTAACACTTGAGTTGTGTTTTAGAACTCTGATGAACTCCGGTTATGGTTTAGACATGGTCAATTAACTATTGAGTCCTCCGGCAATGATATAGACAAGGTCTTAGTTACCTATAGTCAAGTAGAGTCTAATCAATTTGAATTTCCTCATGTGGATTCGAATTGCATGTGGCTATTTAAGCCATTGTACTTCATTGTAATTATTATATAATTACTCTTTGATTAATGAAAAGCATTCACAGTTGCAAGCCATTTTTTCACTGTTTCATTCTTCAATAATTGAGTAAATATTGTGATCTATCATGTGAGTTGTGTGTTTGTCCACAGATCTATGTGCTCAATTTAATAGTATTTAGCATAACCTATCATTTTCAATAAGGAAACTAAGATGCTTTATCTTCATCAACACATGTTAGATAGAACACTTATCCTTCATATTTTCTTTGTTATAGAAAGATAACAATGTATAGAAATTAGAGTAACAATGTTGAGCATAATATCAAAGGCTAACACTGCTGATATATAACTTTAGTTTTCCAAGATACACTGATTATAGATGAAAGCATAAGACATGTAATTGAGGAAAAAATATTTAAAATGGTTTGTTCACATGTCAAGAAACTTTTCATGCACATCCTAACCAATTTTGAAGTAATGGTGAAAGTGGGAAGATATCTAAAATGTTGATTTTCACTAAGCAAAATGAATCCAGGTCTTTCTATATGTTCCACCCATTCACATACCATGAATTAATAATGAAGAAATTAGCATGTCATATTGATTGCAATCATAAGGTGTTAAGGGCCTATATTTTTCCTCTCAAGGATTCAATGACATAACTGTTTACATTTAATGACCTGTATTGAAAACATATCGTCCTCACAGAATTAGACCTTTTTGCAGTTCATTGATAAACATCATTTAATTTACTTTGACAATTTGTAGATACAAACCCTATATTGGTTCAAATTAATGTAATGTCTCACCAAGTTTCTAGGATTGGGGTGTGGGAACAGGGAAATGGATCCGAGGGATGTGTGGAGACACCTCCTAAATTTTAGGAAACATCGTAGGATAAGTCAAATTCCCCAACATAGGGAATTCCAACCAAAATCCAAAAATTTAAATATATAAGAAACAATAACAATTCATGAACATGGCCAATGAAAGCATAATATAAATACACATTTTTTGTTCTAAACATTTCATATTTTCTAAATCCAAAGGCCATGAGCCTCCCTTTTTAAAGGGGTGTTTCCCAAGAGTTTCTCACAAAAGGGAAATGTCCCCCATTTCTTGGGAGACGTCTCCCCGTGTTTCCCTAAAGGGGGCATTGGTAAACATACCCCATTAGGCTTCTACATCCCAACAAATGCTCCTCACCTGGGGGAGCACATACCTGTGTAACATTGCTTGATTATTGTCAACAATATGATAACCATATCCTAGACTTAAATCAGTTGAACAATACCTAAATGCTTAGAGATATAACCATGTTCTGAACTTAAAGCAGTTGACCAATAGACCCACTATATTATTTAACCATAACCAAATGGTTAGAGATATACTGCAGTACAACAGTCACTCATACTTCATGGGAAAAATGCTACTTTTCCATCTAGGTTGTCCCTTATTGTAGCTAGGATATGCTATGATGATAACAAGACATGGGCATAACAGTAATTTAGTTAATATGTAGTCCCAATAGTTGTGGACATTTGTGAGCTCTCAAATATGTAGCTGACCTCTCATTCATCTAGGTTCTTTCTTGTGTTCATTAAGATATGGACACATAGTTTTGCTAGTAACTGCAACCCCAATCATATTGGAAGCTAAAAGATTCCGATAAACACCTTTGGCTAATTGTTCAACAAACAAATCCAAGCAAATTGATGATCCCTCACATATCAGAAAGAAATATTGCCAGGCGTCTAGTTTTGGATGAATTTAATATTTACAAAAAAATCAAAGTAATGCTCTGGTTCTATAATAATAGATTCAAGACATGACATAATACATTTTTGGCCATGGTCGTGGTGCCATCTATCACAGACCCACTATATATTGGGAATTTCATATCATGCCAATTATCTATTAGACAGGATGCAAAATAATCTATAACACTTCTTCAATATAGGCTCAACCCTGCTCTAACAGGTAAATATAGAGGAAAATTTATCTACAGGTGTGGTATTCATTACTTATAAGCCATAGACAGGTAAATTAAAAAAAATATTTTCTAAGAACTTCACCTCACACCAATCACAAGTTTTCCAACCAGAATCAACAAGTAACTAGCTTGGCACTTGAAGATAGCTTGTGGTTTTCTTCTCTTTCTCTTGTGAGCTCTGTACTCAGGTTTGTTACTACAATTGTTTTGGAAAAAACGAAGCCTATCCATCATCCAAGGGCATTGTTACGAAATACCCACCCCACCCTCTCCTGCGCTTTCTTGTTCTACTTGATATAGGTAAATCTTCTATCTTTTGCAGTTGCCAAAAAAGAGTCAAAGACAATGGATCAATAATTCATATGCATTTGTTAACTCATGAATATCTGAAAGTGAAAATTAAAATTAAAATTAAAATCCTACAAATCAATTTTATATTGAAATCCTCCCAGGGGTAGACTTATTTAGGAGTTATGTAACTTCCCATAGAGTTTCCACTTTGATGACCATACCCAACCTTAACTGTAAAAAGCTAGCCTCAATGACCAACTGCTGCACTTTCTTCAATAGAGTTAAAAGTCCAATGAGATCCCTCACTCTATCTCCATTGGCCAGCAATGCGATGCATAAGGGAAATGAGCTTTGCTACTAGGATCATAGGGAAGGGCCTCGCTAAATGAACTATAGATCACCTATTAAGAATCAGCCCAATATAAAACAATATAAAACCAAAATCTTATACCTATAACATTTACCCTGAATCCAAACTTGAACAGTGAAGCTTAAATGTTTCATGCAGACAACAAGCATACAAGGCCACTCCCTATCTCTTCATCCTCACCACACAAGTTTTTATAACTATATACCATGTTAATATTTTAAAGTATGCAAGAAAGATTCACAGAATAAAAATGAATTCATGTAAAAATTATATATTTATATATACTATTAAAACATGATACTCCAACAAATTTAAATTTAAAATTAAAGTCACGTTAGCTTTAGGAATTAACATTCTAAGCTAAGCATTAACATGAAAACCATATTGCTCTTAATTTTTTTTGAGGGCTTAGGGTCCTTTTATTTTCATTTTTTCAAGTTTAATGTTTTCATACTCTGGCCCCAACTAAGCATCCATGTCAGCAGATTCAGACGTAGTCAAGTCGATGTTTTGATGACTTGGACACCTCAAAGGTTGACACGGATGAATTAGGCAATGTCAGGGGTTGACTCAGCCTCTAGGCAAAAGTCAACAACCAATTCTGATCAGTTTTGGTCAAAATTTGCTCATACTTGGTGGATTCGAGTTGATAGCACTACTTTGAGCCCCTTTCTTGAAACATCTTCCACAAATAAGCATTTACATTCTTGTTTTTACAACATATATATGGTGGAAACTTGAGAACAATTGTATATATATCACCAATAACATTTGCATGTTTATTAAAGTAAAAAATAATTGTTATTAAAGTAAAAGAAAAATGCATATGAGGATTCTATTAGAGGTCTACAATAAAAAATGAAATGGTATAAATAACTATGTAATTTCAAGAGGATAAAACACTAATATAAACATGTTTCCACTTTCTTAATGAAGGAATCTACAAAATGACACCAAGTTCAATCCCCAGCATAATGCAGTTTGGTCCTAGTGTAAGCTAAGGTATTAAAATGGTTTCAATATATAGACTCAAGATTCAAACAATGTCATTTGAAAATCAATTTCATACACTGTAGAATAAACTGGGCAACAATGCTACAACTTCACCATCAAGGACAAGGAGCATCCCTTCTTTCTTAAAGCTTTTTGTCGCAAACTTTACTCTGCAAATTATAGACACATTCAAATTTGAATCAAGATGGAAAGTCTTTGTAACAGAATTATCTAACGTATAGTCTCATTTCTTTACTTTTATAGACATTAACTAAAAAATGGTCCAACATCTTCATTCATCTTTCCATCTATACCTGAAAAGACAGAGACAGAAAGGGAGAATTCAAAAAATTAAACCTATATTTTTGCATGTACTCCCTGAGTTCTAGTGCCTGCCTTTAGTGAGTAGTTTATCTCCAATGCAAACAGGAGCTTTAAACTATAATGTTTGAGATACATAAATAGATCCTAGCTATATCATGCACATCAGCAGATAATAAATCAAAGTTAGTAAACCAATAAGATCATTATTCATAAATTTGTAACAAACTAGTAGTTGAAGTACCAAGTAAATTGCACAACACCATTCTGTTATTAAAAGATTGTATCAATGCACGATCATTAGTGCAAGAATCTAGTAACAAAATTGTATTACGAATGTTTAAAACCATAAGTGTTGTTATGGAATGAAACAGGTCTTGCATTCTTTTGTAGCATGAAAGTGAAAAAAACAAGTAGAATTGCACTACATATGACATCCCAATAGAATCCCAAACTCGATCTTGAGCGTGGAATGCAGTTCAAGAGACAATAAGAGACCCTGGAAAACATTATGCAAGCCATCAAGGTTACTACCTTGGCAATGAAAGCTTGGTGTGAGAATGCAATCCCTTGCTTCTCATTTCAACTATGTAATTTGTCATCATTCCGTACTGTAACCATGGTATGGTATCATTTTTATGCCCCGATTCTATTGCATCAATTTTTTCAAAGACTAGGAATCCCGCATATTTTTCACCAGAGAATATGGTTTGGTTGTATTCTTATTATTTCCGTAGTGAAAGTAAAAAACCAATTAGAACTGCACTACATATAACTATCCAATAGAATCCCAAATCTCAATCTTGGTGTGGAATGGATTTCAAGAGGCAATAAGATACCTAGGAAAGGAACCCTCAAACAATAATAAAACATTTTTTAACTCTAATTTAACAATAAGAAAACACATGATTCAACACTATTTTAACCCTCAACCAATAATAAAACAGATTAAATCTCAATTCTGGGTGGCTTTAAGGCCATAACAACAACAAACAACAATAAACCATGCAGAGGTGGCCCTTGGTTCTGATCCATAATCGCTCATCTTATGGCTGAGTCATTTCACCAGTATGGACCTTAATTATTTTTGCAGAAAGCTATAATATTTCTCTATGTTTTCTATTTCATTGCAAATTAATTTTGACTATGTATTACAATATTACTTACAAACTGTAATTAAAAATGAGGAATAAAACCAATTCTGAAGCATCAATTACATACACAGAACTAACACAGATTTTACCCTGGAAACCCATTTGTGAAAACCAACATGGCCTTTGTTTGGCTCTTTCTGTGTTCAAGAATGATGACAAATATCAGCTATATACTTTTTGTGTATTCTTACTCCATGGATGCATTTTTCATATTGCATCTTGGCTTTGAGATAATCTTTATTCTCTGTGGATAGGGTCATACTTCTCTTCATCCTCGTGATCTAGGAACATACTTCTCATTCTTAGTCTTTAGTTTTCTGCTTCTGTGCCATCAACTTCCAAAGCTTTCAACTTCCAATGCCACTTTTTCGATCAATGTCCCAATCTCCCTCTTTATTCCCACCTCTATTGGTTTCTCTTCTCTTGGAATGCCTAGAGTCTCTCCCCTAGATTGATCAAATGCCTCCTCCATCTTCCTTGCAAACCCATGAATGATGCCAATGGAACCCCCCAAAGGAATTGCCTCATGTAATGGATTTTAGGTTGTATGATCTTTATGTTTCCTTGAAGGGTTACTTCTTCTTTTGTAGATTCCATGTGGCATCTACTCTATGGATTTGTGGACTCTACATGGTGATGTCATCTATCAAGTATGCCTCAATAGTATTTATTTTGGGGCTCTTATTCTTTCTTCTATGCAGACACAGAGCTTCATCATAATGCAGGGGTCTTGATGTGGAGGTTAGGTAGGTCCCTCACTTTGCATGCTCTTGCTTCAGCTTTTGCAGAGTGTGGAGTGCAAGGGTAAGCTCCTCTCCACATGGTACAAAATTTCACTTCCAATACACAGCATGCCCAAAACCTTTTCTTGTTGTGGCTCTTTAGTTCTATCCATTTCATATCACACTTCCTTAGTGGGAGGCTTTTGGTCCCCAAAAGCTTATTGATGGAGAAGATGGAAGCACATAACCTCCACTTGTTTCTCCAAGTCCACAACTCCATTAGATATGAAGGTTGCATCTTTGTGACATGTCTTAATCAATCTTCCTGTCTACCCTTGTTTCATTACTATTATAGATATTCTGCTTCTCCCTTTTTTGGCCTTTTGTGCTTTGATGAAGCAGGCCTTACCACCTTTTCCCAAGTGATAATGGTTTCTTTTCTCTAGAAAGTTGCATCCCTATCCCATAAATAGGCACTACTAAACATCCCTTTACGTGTATCAAGAGGTGCTACATCACATTCTATTTTTCTTGTAAACATCTCAACAACATCATTGTACTATATTATAGGTTTATAGATCAAGCTCATCAACAAAGGTTTCAAAATCCAAATTACATTGAGAATCACTATCAAATAGACCATTTACCTTTCGGTTCTTCATTTGAACTTTGATTTGGATAGTAAATGCTTTCTCCACTTACCCTTGGTTGTTGCAACGTAGTGCAGGTCCAAACTATGGTTTCATCCACATGAGAGACATTGTCTACCATTGCTTCTTCCATTTTGGTAGTTGTCCTTTCTCCTTTCTAGGATTTGTACCATTTTTTATGCATTTTCAGATGAAGCTTCCAACACTTATCATCTATGTGCCCATCACAGTCTTTGCAATGCCTCTTGGATCTATCCCTCACTCAGTTGTGGATGGAATATTTTTGTTGATTTCTTCATATCCCTTTTGCTATTACCCCTTTTTGAAGTCCAACTTGATGTAAAAAGATTTCTTGCTTGCCTCATCTATACGTTTTAGATTCAATAGCTATAACAATATAATTGCCTTTGGATATTGCTAAATAGGCCTCCAAATTATTTCACTACTGCCGAGTTTCATTCAGAGAGATACCCAGCATGATGGCCTACTTTCAAAATTCATGTGTATTCTTGAACACTTTGTCCTTGTTCTTGTTGAACATATTTCCATTTCCTCAGTTGTTCATCTTCATAGCAATTTGGATAGAACTATTATTTCAACACATATACAAGGTCCCATCTCCAACATGTCAACATAATATTGAGTTATATCAAGTTAACTCTAGTGCTCTGAACCCATTAGACAACATAATCATGCTGGGCTCTGAGGCATGAACTTGTAATTCTGCTCTAACCTCCATCCTCTAGGATTCACCCCATCAACAAATAGTTTGAATGAGTCATGAGGGAAATGTTAGGAATGGAGCATGTGTCCATAAAATGGCCTTGTCTGACTCTCACTTATTGGATCATGTAGGACATCAGAAGTTAACATCCAAATGTGACTAGATCATGATGAAAAAGGGTCCTCATACAATGTGAGGGGTAACAAAGAACAATGACTAAATATGTAGACTCAAAGCATCCTTATTATATCTGTTCTCTGATCCCCACCTTTATATTATTCTTTACTTTAGTTGCCATAATGGAAGTTCTAAATGAAACAGGGAAAACAACTCGTCAATTCCTATGGAAAGAGGGAAAGTGGACAGGAAATACATTTTTTTTCATTGGTAGCATGTGGTAAAAATGCCTCATTAGAGGAAATTTGGGGTCTAAAACAAGACTTATAAGAAAATGTGCCAACAATAAATTTTGTGAGTTAGAATTCAGGAACCAATAGAATTTCAATAAAATGATTCAACCATAATGGTTGAATTGACATATTTGTTATAAAAGAAAACTATTTTTTTTGTTCGTATTTTCGACATATCTTTCTGTGTTTTTACTCAAATTCTGAGCGGGAGAGCTCATTGGATGTGAAATTTGATTCCGCATCCAACGAGTACCCACATTGCATACTTTTGACGGACCCCACTACCACAAAAATAAGAAATATATGAAAAAATGTGATGATGATGTCATCATCACATTTTTCAGGTATTTCTTATTTCTGGGGTAGCGGGGTCCGTCAAAAGTATGTAATGTGGGTACTTGTTGGATGAAAAATCAAATTCCACATCAAACGAGATCTCTCGCTCGGAATTTGAGTCAAACCACAGGGAGATATGTAAAAAATACAAACACAAAAAGTAGTTTTTTTCATTCTTACTCCAAAACTAATAACTATTATTTTATTATTTTAACTCTTATTTTATTATTTTAATTGTAATTTTATTATTTTCCTTAGGAGGCCCATTTTAGACCTCAAATTTCCTCTAATGCTCTCTAGGGGAGGATTTAGAGTTAGAGATCCTGCAATCTTCAAAATAGGCATGGGATAAAAATTTCTTTGGAATCTAATAAACGGATATATAACATTGTGGAAGGATTCTCTCATGCAAAAATACTTCAACAACATTAAAATGAATAAGCTATTCTCCAAACCCACTCCAATAGGAGGATCTCAAACCTGTAAAAGTATTCATCAAGCATTCCAGCTAATCTAGAAACATGCATATTTGAATGCCAATAAATGGACAATCATCAAGGATTTGGAATAATGTTATCATGGGCAAGTCACCTTTGCCTCATATGGAAAATATGTCTTCCCTAAAGGACTAGCTCTCCAATATAAATCTTCATACTGATAATCAAAGAATTGGAATAAGCATAACTGATTTAATCACTTATTACCCAAGAGATTGTTTGCATCATAATGGATCATAGGTGACAGGCTGCCAAAGATATCCTTGCTAGCAATGGTGGTAGTGGTTGAGGTGTGGTGGATGAGAGAGTGAAGAGTTGTTCTGCTGCTACAATCAATGCTCCAAAGTGAACTGTGTGACCCTCATTTTGCTTCTCAACTCAGCATATATAGAACCTCAAATCCCGTCAAGAAGTTTTCCTTGTCTGCTGTTTTAGAAAGAGGCAATAAGGCCTAAAACAGAAAAGCCTTCCTTCATCAAGACTGCTATCCCTGCTTTCTAGGCTTTTTTTACGGTTGCATTCAAAGTGGAATTGGCCCCTTTCACACAATACCATCCCCAAAACAAGCAAATTGACCTTATTGATTGCTGACAACCTTTCCTGTGATTTCCTTTTTAGTTGTTTTAACTGGTTTTAAAGGACAAAGAAAACTAATATTTTGACCAAGGTTCTTTTACCAAAAGGGAAAGTTCTTTCAAGAAGGATTTTCTGCATCTTTCAGTTTCATACATCCTCATTATATTTTCATACATCCTCATTATATGCTTCCCTAATAGTGTCTTCCAGTTTCATACATCCTCATTATATGTTTCCATGGAAATTCTTCTATTGGTACTAGATAGGTGCCATCCCACACCGGGCATAGTATAGTACCAGCAAGTGCAGGAAATGACAATTCAGCTATAGTAAACTCATTGCTACAAAGGAAAGACTAGCCATCAGCAAGCATATTATCTACATCTTGAAATATCCGACGAATCTTATCAACAGAGCGATCTTTTGCTGCAGGCATGCTACAACCAACTGATTTATATGTCAGAGGCTTTAACAATGGCATTAAACACCAACTTAACAACCTTTCCCCATATGGAAGTTCCTAACATAAAATCTTAAAACTGTGCTTGTCATAGAACAGATGACAATATGCAAATTGCTTGGGATGCAGGGCCAATATCTCATTTGAATTTTGTATTGCTATGCAGATTCGTACTGATACTAACTGGTTTGTTTACCTACAACTCACAAGATCAACTTTTCATCAACAATAATTTTAGGGGCGAATTTTATCCCATGGGCTACTTTTCCATGGTTATTTCCAAAAAAAGGTTCGCCAATTTACATTTTTTTAACCCAGTTTCATCCAATTTTGATGGGGTAAGATTTTTCACTCTAAAAATTGCCAACTTATTTTATAAACGATATAAATACTTAGAAATTGAAATATTTTTAGAAAAATATCGCCAAATATTTTATATTTGACATTTTAGGAATTGGTAAGATTCACCAACATTTATACACTTTTAAATAAGTATGGTTCCTTAAAGTTACCCCTGCTTTTCATATTAGATGGCTGCCAAGGGACACTCTAAACTCAAATTTGCCTTTTGTTGAGCATTAAACCTATTGTTTGTTGGTCTATTTCTGGTTTCCATGTGCATCAAATCCGTAGCTTGTTATATTTCTCATACAAATCCTCGAAGTACTAAAATTCCTTCAGGATGGAAGTATGGGATATTTTCTATGTTAAGTTTTTTTAATTGATTTCCTAACATCATTCCAACAACAAGACACCTCCATATAATTTGTCATCACACAGTCAGCATAAGAATTCAGCACCATGTTCTTTATTGTGGGAGAAATATCTACATACCTATCCTTTAGCATGCTTCCCTTTTGACAAGTGCGATCGACATTCCTTCTATTGATCTCACTCACCTCCAATGTGATAGATTCTTGAGCTAGTTATGTGAAAAAGGGACTGAAATGAGGATGAATCCAAGCATTTCAATGAATTCAACCTAGACTCTAGATTTAACATGTTAGCCATGTTAAAGAAATCAATTCAACTATCCTGTAACGTAGATATATTTTGTTGGGACCCTCTATGTGTGTGTTGAACCTGTCCTTCAATTTGCTGACCCAACATCAACAATTTATCTCAAATGAATTTGAACTTATCATTAATCTATGCAACCAGAATTGAGATATCTAGCAAGATTTAAATCGGAATTTGGAAAATAAATCAGTCTTAAATCCCTTAACCTCATACTAAATTTGGCATGGTAAAACTATGGTACCTTGAAAATCAGACCAGCCAGCTTAGCAAGTGGACTAGGTATGGAAAATTGACAAGTTTGCGTTGGAGTTTGACCTTCCCATTCAATGTGCAACCTTCCTTCCTTCCACTGATCTCACTCACTTCCAATGTGATAGATCTTGGAGCTAGTTATGCAAATAAGGGGTTGAAATGAGGCTGAATCCAAGCATTTCAAGGAAGTTAACCTAGCCTCTAGGATTAACATGTTAGCCACATTATGATTATGCTAAAGAAATCAATCCAGATATCCTGTAACACAGATGTATTTTGTGGGGAACCTCTGTGTGCATGTTGATCCCGTCCTCCAATTTGCTGAGGCAACACAAATTATAGTGAAATCAACAATAATGTCAAATGAATCCGAACTTATCACCAATCCATGCAACCGGAACTGAGATAATTAGCAATCTTTAAATGGGAAAAACAATCAGTTTTAAAGTCTTTAAACTCGTACCAAAATGATTTCAAGCTATAGAGATAATATACTGCAGACAACATACTAAGTAGAGGACAAAAATATTGAAATAGAAAACAGAAAATTAGAAAGACGTAAACGTTAAATAATCTATCTGCACTAAAAATCCTACAGATAAAAGAAGAAACTAACCTGTAAAGTCTGCAAATAGAAATAAACTTGAATAAATGCAGAGATCTTTCACCCAACAGTCAGTCGTTGTGAAATCATTTTTCGCGAATCCATTGTAAAAACACAATTTGCATGAAATCAAGCTTGATGCTGAGCCCTAACTCTTGCGACAAGGTAAAAAATGTCCCCAAATATGGATTCTGGACCAAATTGATTACAAAAATGACTAAATCTCCATGTTTTGCTCAAATGTGGACCAAATCAATCTTGATGCTGAGCCCTGACTCTTGCAGCAAGGTAAAAAACATCCCCAAATATGGAGTCTGGACCAAATCGAGTACAAAAACAACTAAACCCAAAGATCCATAAATCAGGGGTGAAATACCATATTTTTTAACCTATCAACCATAAATATGTGCGAACCATCTTAGGTTCTCCTCCAAAACTAAAAATTTCTGGCTATTTGACCTCCATTACAGAAGAAATATCGGCAAATGTCAAGATTTTCCCCATTGAACGAGTGGGCTAAATTCCATTTTGAGAATTTTCACAGTTTCACTGTGCAGGCTATTTGATTTGGGGAAATTATATATACAATAAAAAATGGGCTAATTTATTAAATAAATAAAAAAACCATTTTAATATTAAAAATTCGCCCACCTTTTTTTGGCCACCCCTTAAAATTCGCCTATGGGCTATAATTCGCCCCTAAAATCATCCCTGATGATGGCGACGAGGATGATGATGATGAGACTAATGATGATGTCGATGATGACAATGATGATGATGGTGATGATGATGATGATGATGATGATGACGATGATGAGGATGATGATGAGGATGATGTTGATAATGATGTTGATGAGGATATTGATGATAATGATGATGATGATGAAGATGACGACGATGACTATGATGATGATAATAACAGTGATGATGAGGAGGAGGAGGAGGAGGATGGAAACGAGGATGACGATGATGACGACGAGGATGATGATGATGTCGATGATGATGATGATGACGGTGGTGATGATGATGATGATGATGATGACGATGATGAGGATGATGATAATGATTATGTTGATGATGATATTGATGATAATAATGATCATGATCATGATGACGACGATGATGATGATGACTATGATGATGATAAAAACAGTGATGATGAGTATGAGGATGATGGCGACAGTATAAACAGAAAGTAAACAGAAATTGGTGTAAACGGCAACACACCATTGTGTAACAAAGAAAAATTTAAGCACCTAAAGTTCCTTTTTCATGGTCATAAGAATATTAAGTTTATTATAGTGTGATCTAACACATTAGCGCAGACTGCATCTCATCATCAAGGAATCAACCTCACCACACACATAAGCACATAGTTGGGCCACAAGGTTTGTTGATTTACAATTATTTTCAGGGTTGATTTTTCTTGAAGATTAAGTACTTTTGGCTATGAGAACTATCTATGGGACTGCTATGTGTGACAAAATTGAGAGTTACAATTTAAGGTCTATGACCCAATATTTCTAGTCAATGGTCATTTAATATGTCAAAACAAAACAAAATTTTCTAATGTTCTAAAACTAGAAATATAATGTTCTAACCCATTATAAGGACAAATTTTATCTAAATTGTTATTCTCATTATAGTTAGAATCAATAAGCACAAAATAAATAAATAAATCTATACAGATTTTTTTATCATTAATATCTGTAATCCCCATAAAAATGTATTAGTTTAAAGGGTCTTTCTTCTAAATCCTAATACAAGGGGGGATTTTCTTCCTAATGTAACAAGTTATGAATCTAATGCTTAGTTGATAAGATCTCAATATGTGCAAGTGTGGGAATTCCCTCATACAAATGAGTCGATACATAGGTTTTAACGAGTATTGATCTTATAGGATATGGATGTTATCTTATAGCTAGAAGTGATTGGTGAGGGTTGCAAGCCCATGTGACTCCTAATATCTAATCCATATAAACCCTATCTATCCCTAACACTTATATTAACCTATAATATAACCCACTTAGTATAATCCTTAATATGTATAACCTCAAAATTTTATTACTCGCTCATAACCCTTAAATCTTATAACTCTTGACACGTAGCCACTATAAACTCCAACATAGCTATTATAACTCTAATACTTAACCCCCTATAGCTCATAAAACTTTAAACCCTTAACACATATGACTCTCGACACAAATAATCTCTTACCTCTATTTGTCACAACACGTTTACCCCTACAATCACCCACGTTAATAACCATTATGACCCATAACCAATGTACCACTAATAGAAACTCTATAACCCCTAATCTATGATTGTGATCACACGTATGACCTATAACCCCTAATGTAACCACTAACTATTAAAATGTCTAAGTCATATAAAGTCTAACATTTAAAACATCTAGAATCTAGCAATTTAATAAACCCCTTATTTCTAACTCTAGATTTACATCCTCCAATTCCTATCCCATATAACAACTTCACTCCTATAAGACAACACTCTTAATTCATATAAGATATTTCCACTAATACATTTAAATTTATAACTCTAATCCTTGAAGATGATTTTTCGCAACACCTAACTCTTATAACCATAACCGCTATCCCTCGTAACCTTTATCCTTAAACCTTATTAATTCGAACACCTGAGACTAATAATAATAACCATTATCCCTCATAACCCTTTATGGAACAACTAATAACTAATCCATATCACTTGTATCCCCTATATCCACTTACCGCCAACCCATATTAACATATAATATATCATTAAATCCATGTAAACCCTAACCCTTATGACCATGAATTCATAACCCCTAACACCTATAACATATAACTTTAATCCTTAATCCTTAACTTATATCTTTAATCCTTAATCCTTAACAATGATTACAACCCTTAACATTGATACTTTCGTCGCTATAGCGACATTATTGACCTTTCGTCGCTATAGTGACGTTCTTGAACATTCATTGGAATAGAGATGAAAGTTCAAGAATGTAACTATGGCGAGGAACCTCAGGGGAATTTTCAAATTTTTCCAAAAATTTAAACTACTTTCTACGAAAACAACGTTTTTAACTTTTTTGTGGCAAACTTTCATGGGAAAATTGAGCCATATGTGGTAGTGTGTGAGATCTTTTATGGGACTTGCAAGATACTACAGGAGGTTCATTGAAGGATTCTCCAAGATTGCACATTCAATCACTTCTTTTCAAAATAAGGGGATGAAGTTTGTATGGACACCAATATGTGAGGAGAGATTCCTATAGTTGAAGAATATTCTTACAAGTGCACCAATTCTGAATATTGCAGACCTAGAAAAGAACTTTATGGTATGTACTGATGCATGTAATCAAGGAATTGGAGGAGTTCTTATGCAAGACAACCATGTGGTATGCTATGAGTCAAGAAAGTTGAAGGATCATGAAAAGAACTATGCTACTCATGATCTAGAACTTGCAGCCATAGTACATGCTCTCAGGATGTCAAGGCATTACTTAATGGGAAGAAACTTTGAGCTAAGGACAGACCACTGTGGTCTAAAATACTTATTTGATCAGCCAACTCTAAATGCTAGGAAAGATAGATGGCTGGATTTTTTGTGTGAGTTTGATTTTGAAATCAAACACATAAAAGGAAAATAAAATAAAGTGGTTGATGCACTCAGAAGGAAGGTGCATGAAATGCATGTGGCATCTCTTAGTATTTTCCAACCAGATTTGAGACATCATATTATTAATCATAATGCTGAGGATGAAATGTATGTGTAGATAAAGGGCAAGTTGCAGCAGAAAATCCTTGAAAAGAAGTATGAGGGATATAAATTGGAAGGAGATGAACTTCTTACCTATAAGAATCTAATTTATATTCCAAAAGTAGCAGACTTGAGGAGAATTGTTATGGATGAAATCCATCAAGCTCCATATTCTGGTCACCCAGGATATTAGAAAACAATTTCTACATACAAAAAACAGTATTTTTGGCTAGGAATGAAAAATGACATTGTTAAGTACATTTCTAGGTGCATAAAATGTCAGCAGGTGAAGGTTGAGCATCAACATGCAGCAAGTTTATTGCAGCCTTTTCTAGTCCCATAATGGAAATGGGAAGTTATTTCCATGGATTTTATTACAGGATTGCCAATGACTGTGAGACAACATGATTCCATTATGGTTGTGGTGGACAAGTTGACAAAGGCATCACATTTTATACCAGTCAAGTCCACGTATAAGGTTGATTCCATTCGAAATATTTTTATGAAGGAGATTTTCAAATTGCATGGTTTTCCTAAGGCAATAACTTCTGAAAGGGATACCAAGTTCACTTCCAATTTTCGGAAGGGTTTGTTTGCAAATTTGGGTACAAAGTTGAACTTCAGCACTGCCTACCATCCTCAAACTGATGGGAAAACAGAGAGAGTGAATCAGGTGCTTGAAGACATGCTTCACATGTATGTAATGGACAAACCAACCAAGTGGGAGGATTATTCACACTTGGTAGAGTTTTCCTATCCTAATGGACAATAAGAATCATTGGGAATGAGCCCATATGAAGCTTTGTATGGGAGAAGGTGTAGGACACCATTAACTTGGGTTAATCCAGTGAACATGATTGTGCTTGGTCCAGAATTTCTCAAGGAAATGGAGAAAGAGGTTGCAAATATCAGGAAGAACATGAAAGCAACCCAAGATAGACAGAAAAGCTATGCAGATAAGCATAGAGTGCATAGTGAGTTCAGTGTTGGGGATCATGTTTACTTTAGAGTGAGGCCAAGGAAGAGTTCCTTGAAGCTTAGGAGTTGTGCCAAGTTGTCACCTAGATATTGTGGGCCTTTTGAATTGCTTGAAAGAATAGGGCTAGTTGCATATAGACTTGCATTGCCTGCTAGCACTAGAGCTCATAATTTTTTTCATGTTTCTTTGCTTAAGAAACATGTACATGATCCTAACCATGTGATTGATTGGGATGTGATCCAGGTGGAACCCAGGGGAGAGTTCCAAACTGAGCCATTGCGCATCCTCGACAAGAAGGTCATAGTGCTCTAGAATCAAGCTGTCAGACAGGCAAAGCTGCAGTGGAAGCACTACGGTCTTTATGAGGCTACGTGGGAGCTAGAGGATGCCATGTGATTGGCACATCCATTTTTGTTCAATTTTGCAGAGCACTAAGGACAGTGCTAATGAAGGGGGAAGGGAATGTAACACCCCGGTTTTGAACCCATGGCATTAAAATTGTACATGATGTATATATTGTATTTAAATCATGGCAAGGAGCTCAAGGCCAAGGCCCTGCCATTGATTTGGTGTTTTATGTATCAACGATCAAGGATCGATGTCGACGGTTCTAAGTTATAAGTCAGGCACCTTACATTTTGAAGTCATCACATAAATACACAATTTAATAAAATACCACAACTAGCTATGCCCTGCAACGTAAGAGATGGGGGCATGATTTCACAAGGAATAGGGTGGGGAGTTGTCCAAACCCCTAAGACAATAGGTTGAGACCAGATGTCAATGGAGAAACCCATAAACCCTCAAATTTCTTTTTCTCCTTTGTCCTCAATCATTTAATTCTTCAAGAAGAGCGGTCGAGGAAGTTAATTCCTTGGGCAGAGCAAGGCACGACTGCCAGATTTCATTTCTGAGAAATCCTGCAGTTTGAGAAATCCTGTAGTCTAGGTAAGTCGCATTCTTGATTTTGTAGCAAGTAAGCACGTGGACACGTTCCAGTACGTCCTTTCCCTTAGTCGTGAGAAGTTTTTTTTGTTTTTCTTTGTGGAGGGGAGATTCATTCGTTCATGCGTTGTTCCATGGTTCACTATCCCGAGACATGGAAGAGTTGTTCTATAGTGTTTCTTTGTGTTACAGAGTGGTATGGAACCCTGGTCTCTTGTATGCAAGTGAAACCTTATATCTCTTGTGTTACAGAGTGAGTGCTATGCAAACCTGTTTGTGTGTGTTATAGAATATAGCATGTGTTGTTGTGTCTCCTTGTGGTTTGCTGTGATGTGCACCCTGGTTTGGGTATGAACTGTATGCAAGACTTAGGAGTGGAAGAGATGTTGAATGGGATTCATAAACCTAGTGCAAAGAGGAACCTCACAAAAATATAAGATTGGATAGTGAATATTTTATGCACGTCCTGAAGAGCACTAGAAGGGAAGTTATATCCCAAGGGACTATGGAGAAGAGAAGGGGATACTTCCTTGTGTTGGGTGTGTAGGTATTGTGGATGTCAGGCCAGGTAGGTCTTGTGGAGGTATCCTGAGATATTGAATGAGCCACCAGCTTAGCCATTCTTTCTTTCCACTGCCTTAGAATCTTGATGAACCCAAAGGTAGATTGGCTTGGATGACATCCTGATAAACCCAATTGTATATTGGCTTGGCTGGGTAGCCTAATAAACCCAATCAGATATTGGCTTGGCTGAGCATCCTAATAAATACAACTATGTGTTGGATTGGCTGTGTATTGTTGTGTTTTGGCCATGTGTGATCCTTGGTTGGAGAACCTAATAAACCCAACTGTTAGCTATCTTGGTTGAGTAGCCTGATAAACCAGCAATGAGATGGCTTGGTCAAGTAGCCTGATAAACCCATATGTTGGCTTGGCTGGTCCTTAATGTGAATGTTTGCTTGAGTGTGTGCAATTTGATAAACCCAACTGTTAGCTGGCATGGCTGAGTATCCTGATAAACCCAACGGTGTTTTGGCTTATTGCATGTAGCCTGATAAACCCAATTGTGTATTGGCTTGGTTGGACAATCTGATAAACCCAACTATAGGTTGTCTTGACTGTGTTGATATGTTTTGGCTATGTGTGAGCTTATTGTTCCCTAGTTCCTTGTGGAAATCATGCTCAGCTCGGGGGTGGCAGTTGTGTTGAGAGATTGATGAACACAACTGGCCTATGGTTGGGTGCAATGTTGTAGCGACATAGCTAGTTGCGGGATAGCTTCATCTTCAAGATAAGTATTCTCTATTGTATTATTTATGCAATGTATTTGCTTATGGATATACTTATTATGTTGAATGATTCTGAATGAATTAAATTAGAGTTTACTGTTGATTGAATGTCCATGCATTTTATATCTACATATGTTTTTGGTTCCAATGCATTTTTCCTAAGTTCATGGAGGCTAGTATCCTAGTTACAGAGTCAAAATGCATCTGACTTAAGCTTTTCCACACCCAAAAATACACCTGCAGAAGGCAGAAGGCAAAAGGCAGGAGGTGGAACAGAGAAAAAAAAAGAACAGGGAAGAATGTTGGTTTTATGCACCCTGAAATCCTCCTTTGGAAGGCGGAGGCAAAAAAGAGTCAAAGATTATAAGGTAAAGCATAGATTTCCGCACCTCGGAGCCCTCCTATGGAAGGCGGGAGGCAGTAATCGGGAAATTAGAAAGAGAAATGAGGCTAAGTGTTGGTTTTACGCTATCCAGAATCCACCCGTGGAGTGCGAAAGGTGGAAGGCGGAAAGCGGAAAGTGAACAAGTCAAGGTATCGATTTGTAGGTTTTCCAATTCCCGAGTTCCACAATGAAAGGTGGAAAGTGGTTAAGTAATTCCTCGAATGTTGAGTTTCTGATTTTCGAGTTCCACAGCAGAAGGAAAAAGGCGGAAGGAGGAAAGTGGTTAAGTAATTCTACCGAATGTTAAGTTTTCAATTCCCGAATTCCACAGTGGAAAGGCGGAAGGTAGAAAGTGGTTAAGTAATTCCGTCGCATGTTGAGTTTTCGATTTCTTAGTTCTGCAGTAGAAGGTGGAAAGGCAAAAGGCAAAAGGTGAAAAGTGGTTGAATGAATCCATTGCACATTATGTTTCTGGTTCCCAGATTCCGCAATGGAAGGCGGAAAGGGGAATGTAGAGGGCAGAGTGCGGAAAGGACAAGTACAGTGCGGAAAAGGTTTTTTTGGTCACAGAATGGATATGTCAAGGGAAGAATGACTGTTACAGTGGTTTTTAAGACTAAGCATGAATGTTAAAGGATGTTACATGACCCATGATTGTGTTAAAAGAGATAGTAAAGATAAGTTTTTAATTATTCTACATATCAATCAGGTGTTTAGGCACTGGGTTCATGGACATCGTGGTATATCAGAGCAGGATTAGTGGTCGTTTTCTCCTCCAAGGCAGGAGGGGACGTGAAAAATAACAACATCTAAGAAAAATGGCAATTAGATGGTTAACATTGTGTTCTCAATGCTTCCAATGAGCAAGTAGATCATCAAGATACGATTCTACAATATGTTTAATGTCATGGAAAGCGTAAGACATGATGCATTGAAAAGTAGCGCCAATGTTTTTAGCATAAAATGCAATTTACGATAGGAAAAGACTCCCCATGGGAATATGAAATTCGTCTTATGTTGATTGGAAGGGAGTATCTCTATCTTATTGTAGCTAGAAAAACCATCCATGAATGAAAATATGACACTTCCAACACAATTATCGATGATTTGATCGATGTACAGAGTAGGGTAGTTGTCTTTTGGACAATCCCTATTAAGGTATCTGAAATTGATACAAAATATAATTGTACCTTGTTTTTTGGTAACGAGAACAATGTTAGAAGCCCATTCTTTCAACGACATAGGATAAATGAACCCATCCCTAATAATTTATTTAACTTCTTCCTTAATGGCCATTGCTTTTCATGGATGTACTTGACATAGTTTTTGACAGACCGACTTCATGTCAGGGTATTTATTGATCTCATGAATTATGATAGAAGGATCATTCCATGAAATCTCTTCATAGCTCCAAGAGAAAACATCTCGAAATTTTCTGAAAAGAGTCGTATAAGTCTAAACTTTCAAAGAAGAATAGTTCTAGCCCAAATAGACGTATTCAATAAATCCTATTTTCATCAATATATCGATCGGAGTGGTATTAGTAATATTTATCAAGTTACCTTTGGACTCAACATTTTGGATGACTACAGGTGATTGAGGAGCAGTTACAATATTAGATGAAACCAACAACTCAAAATTATCTTCTACCAATTGGTAATGGGGAAGGAAAGGAGATCGATGATGATTATCTTTCCAAGGCATCTCATTTAAATACATAACATCCATAATATATTCATATGATGAAAGTGGTTATAAAATATAGTACAAAGATAGGTGGGGGGAATCTAACCAATATGGTAGATGGTAGGGGTATAATGCCACCACAAGGTGATTGTTAATACTGGGGCCATTAGAGGTGGATTGAATGATCCGGTAAATCTCTTCAGGTGGACTCAAAGGTATTGAATCAACAATTGATTTCCCTTTTATCAAGTTGTCATGACTTGTTGAGATCATGTTCACGGATGCGACCTGCGAAGGAGGAGAAATTTTAATGGAAAGACTCCCATAAGTGAATAGAATTTAAGAAGGCCTACTCCAGTGTTTCAATATTGCGGGGTAGAAGATGCTAAAAGTGGAACATTGTTCGTAGAATTAGAATCCATATCTAGAGAACAAAAATACAATTGATCGACTATAGCAATATTCCCTTGGAATGGAAATTGGACTATATGAAAGTTGGATAATGCAACTTCCTGCATCACATAGAACCAATTCCTTCCAAGGAGGAGATTGTAATCTAGGGGAGCATAGAAAACCTCAATGTGGATGGATATTGATTTCCCCCGTAATTCTATCAATAAGGATGCCAGTAATCCATAGGGTTGAAAACCATGACCATCAAATGCCTTCAATGTCGTAGGTGACCGGTTAATATGGGGAGATCTAATGGCTCGTTAACAGGATAGAGACATTAAGAAATTCGAGGCACCTTGTCCAATATGGTACAATGGACCTTTTTCCCAATCACTTTTGTGGATAATTGGAAATCAAGTTGATGGGAAAGTCTCAACTTAAAATCTTCCAATTTAAAAGCGATAACATTACTATTTTCAAGATCCATAGATCCAAGAAACAACAACAGTTTTTCCTTTGTGTAGGACACGTTTGGAGTACCTTGAGGGTAAACATAGTACACAGTGCTTGAGCCAAATTTTCCATAACATTATAATATTGGGTAGCACATGCACTAGGATTAAATACTGACTTACAAATGGTACTCTTGGGTGGCTGCAGGACTGTGTCAAGAACAACTTTTTCAATTTGAAGACTATTGGTTGGAGGAGGAACAAAAGTAGAATTTTTATCAACTAGAACGTTATCACCCTTTTTCTCTAGAGGGGGGTCATAACTTTGAGATCTAGTTATAATATGAACCGATTCACTGGACACCATCTTAACTTCATCAATGGAATATGAGGAAGGACCATGCAAGGATTGATGGCCAATCAATTGTTGTTGGGTAGGGAAAGGATAGGTCCAAACTACCAGAGTGGAAGTTTTTTTCAGGAACTTACTAACCTCCTCACGATAAGGAAATTCTTTAGTGAAATGATCACCTCCACATATTAGATAAGGGAACTTAGCCTTTCTCTTTATTTTAGATTCGTTATCTGTAGTTTGTGTTTTATTATCTTCTTGTTGATTTGTAGGTTTCTTGGATTTGTTTTTCCTTTTTTTCCTTGTTCCTGAAGATTCAGAGGATTGGATCACATTCACTTCAGTGGAAACAACAAGAATAGAAGTAGTCTTGGCATTGGCAGCAGTCTGATTGGCCGGTGAAGTAGTTTGGTTTTTCTGTTTTGTAGATTTAGTCACATACAGTGTTTGGACAAAACCAAGTATGCCATCGATAGGTGGTTGCGTCGAAGGTCTTGAAGGGTCTAAATTAGGATGAGGAGAATTCAAAATTAAATCCTACAAAGTGACTTACTGGGAATAAACCAAGTATAGGTACTGAGCATGACTAATGGCTTGCTCTTCAGTAACAACTCCTCCCATGGAAACATCTCTGGAAATGGGTGGAAGTAATGACTTAGTAAACCAATCAACAAGTAATTAATTGGGAATGGGAGCCTTGATCAACCTACGTTTCCATCTCCGCTCATATATATGATCGGATATATGGGTGGAAGTGGTATGGTGAAGCGATGCCAAAATATATGTACATGTTTCATATTTAGTTGGTAACTAGAAATGTGTTAGAAAGGACATTGCTAGAGTGTTGAAATCCCAAAAGGAACGCTGAGTTAATTCTATGTACCATTTGGTGGTAGTTTCAGTGAGAATCCTCTGAAAAAGTTTCAAACAGATAGAACTATCAATGAAAGAGTTGGATGAACACCACAAGTGATAAGTCATCACATGGTTTTTCAAATATTCAGCAGGTTTACCTTCGAATTTTGGTATGCCTGAAGGAAATTTTACAAGAATAGGTGGCCACGAAGGATTGGGATGTATAGGATTGTTTATGAAGCATTACAAGTCTGGAAAATCAAGAGTATCCAGAAATGGTAATTGTTGGTTTGGCTGTGGATACTGGTAGTATTGATAAGGCATCTATGTACCAATAGGACTACAAGTTAATTGATAAACAAGTGGTGATGATCCTCCTATAACATGTTGGTTATATGGTGGTGGGTTTCCAGGTGATACTCCTGGTGGTCCTCTAGGTGGACCTCTAGGTGGTCCTCTTGGCGGGCCTCCTGGTAGTCATTCCAGGTGATCCTCCTAGTGGTCCTCCAGGTGTTCCTCCAGGTGGTCCTCCTAGTGATTATCCTAGTGGTCTTCTAGGTGTTCCCCTATGTGATTGCCCAAGTGGTCTCCTAGGTGTGGGTATATTGATCTAATTAGGTTTCCCCCATGGGGTATTCATATTTACAGGGTAGGGGATCCCATGATAAATATTTCCTGAGGCAATCAGTTAGTAAGTTTGATTAAACATTGTAAGTTGATTCCATGGCTAAGTATAACCCATGTGGGTTTATTAGAAGGTTGTACCCATGATGATTGTATCCTGATGGGAGAAGGGATAACCACATTTCTGGTCATGGAATGTACACTAACTACTGGTTTCCATTAAGTGATATTCTGTCTAATATTTTAAATCGTTCTCTCGGTTATTGAAGTAACTTGGGATAAGGACTGCCGCCTAGTCATGGAAGTTATAGGATAATTTGAAATAGATGGGAGATTTTGAAGCGATAGGGTTGGGGTAGAAGGTTGAACTGGATCATAAGAAACCACATTTTGAACTGGTATTCCTAAAACAATAGTAACATAAGACTGAATAGGAGTATGGTATTCAGGACTAGTTGTTTATGAAGGGGAAAGTAAGGGAGACAAGCTATGTCTTCTTATTTTCTCCCCCATTGTATGCAGACGAGACACAGTATCACGAATTGGTCTAAAAAATTCATCATTTCAAAGTACTCTTGTGTCTAGTGTAGGTTTGGGTGTGGCATATGACAAGGTAGTAGTTCCATATTTGGAAATGGTTTGTCCTAAGGAAGTATCCAAAAATGGAGCAGTTGGACCGAATTCTGATTCTACAGGATCATCTAGAGGTTGGAAAAATACCCATTCTTGTGCTCCAAAATACCCTTCTAATGGATAGTGAAGATTTGAGTCATGTGAAGAAAGTTGTTGAACCACTATCAGAGTATGGGTAGATGGATTTTTGAAAGACGAATAATCTTCCCCGGATTTAGTAACCGAGATGCCTTCTATGTGCGGATCATATGTAACAAGTTGGTCCATGGTTTCCCCTTCTCTTCCTTCCCCTGTGGGAGGATATTCTAGTGGTAAACTTTGCAACCTGCAATATCTTCTCATAGGTGACACGGCTAGAATTTTTGCTAAAAGCTCTACCCTAAGAGTTTTCTAATCGAAAAGACCACACACAAACTTCCTACACTAGCTAAGGATACAATCAAACTTAGGTGATAAGAGGGGTTGAAAAGATGGATCCTAACCAAGAGTGTCAAGTCACCACAACTCGCGATATACCGCAGGGTCCAACAGTAAAATGTGACAAGGAGGATCGGGACCGTAACTTTTCCAGAATACACGAATACCTAGACGCTACATGCATAGTAGCTCCCCAAGTGCCGTTATCAATGTATTTCTTTGAAAATATGATCAAATGGATTTTATCAGCTGGTTACAAGTTCCTAGAAGAGTTTCCTGATATACTCAAGCTACGTGAGAGTTCAAGTTTTTGTTAGTGTTGTCTAATGCACAATCGTTCGAAAGGGACCTTTCGATATACCATCTAGTATGTGAAGAACCTTTTGATATACCTCAAGGGTACGTGAAAAGCCATTCGATATACCGAATAGTACATGGAAGAACCACACATTCCCCAATATGTAGTGAAAGAAACAAACGATAGCTCCTACGTTTATAGATGTTGGAACACGTCTTCTAACTTATCACTTAATTTTTAAAATATTTTAGCCTAAGCTACCACTTAATTTTATCTTTAACGGTTAATGGAATTTATGGAGTATGTAGTGATGAAAAGGCTAATACAATGTCTAAATGAGATGCAATTATCTTTTCGATGAAATCTATCTAGAGTAAAGGAGAGATATTTCCTTTCAGACAATCAATGAAAATACCATGCAATTTGATAACTCATCCTTCAAGCTTTCAAAAATTTCCAAACATACAAAACCTTTTAATGCTTAACCAAACAAGATATCTAATAACATAAAAAGAAAAAGTTCACTAATGCTTTTACTTCTATGATTTCCAAAAACAAACCGAAAAAAGAAAAAACAATTATCCCTTTGCTTTATCAATCAGATTCAAACAACTAATCAAAACTGAAAGTAATGGATCTAACTTTTCTTTTTGTTTTTTTATATATATTTTTTTCACAAAATGGAAATACAAATAACAACTTAAAATTATCCTACAAGCGGCATAAGAAAACTGGAAATTTTTTTGTTTTATGGATCTGAAGGAATGATCAAAGATCTAAAAAAAAACTATGGAGCCCAAGACAAGACTTCATAAACAAAAAATCACTAAATTTTGAAGCTCTTACTAAGGCTATCTCAGAAGGTCTAACTTGAAGATGGACTTAGACTCAAACCACACTTATATATCTGACAGTAACCAGTGCAACAGGGCTAAAAACCCAAACCAAAAATAAAAATTTTCAAGAGAGTATTTGAAACCTATTGAGTACCTACCTTGACGCACGTTGCAGGGTTGAACTAGGGTGTCCTCTGATAGATAACGTTCTTTTCTCACTGTGGAAAGGCATTGATGACGCTTTCTATATTTGGGTAATATGCATCGGTGACGCTCTGTCAACAAACACAAAAGCTGTCATAGAGGAGTCAACGCTCTATAAAAATTACCTAGGTGCGTCGGCGCATCCAAGGATCTAAGAAAGAATGAAAACCTTTAAAATGAATAATCACTTAATGAATTGGAAATTATGAGGGTGGATACTAACCTGAAGAGGCAAATTGGAAATAAAAAAGAGTAAATTTTACACCTTAATGAGCAAAGGAAAAATTGAGAGTTTGTAATGAAAATCAAATCAAACTAATGAATAAAATGCATAGATCTAATCGTTCCCCAGTATGGTCGCCAATTTTGTTAGTGTAAATCCTTGGAAGGTGCGGACACAAACCATTTCCCTAGTCTAAATGGGATAGATCTAGAACAAATCAAAGACAAGTATGAAATCCTCTCCTCATATTTGGCAAGATCACTTGATCGTAATGAAACTTTTACCTCCCCTGAATGTTGTCCTTGCTAGCTGGAGATCCTTAGCTCAATTGATGTTTGAATAACTTCCACGTATCAGGGCCAACAAAGCAATGGAAACATACAATATAATCAAGCTAATCTATATCAATGACTGAAGATAAAGATAATAAACAATTATTATTACACAAATTTTGCAGGAAAGGGAAAACATATTGCATTAATGAAATAGATGGAAATATTACAACCAAGATTCAGTGTTGTTATTCTCCCTACAAGCTTTTGATCCACAACCTCTACAAGCCTCTCACTCAAGATCCAAAACTCTTTGTCTCTCACACCTAGAGTAATTCCAACAGCATAAAGGTACACTTATGGTCCTCTCTCATCCATGAGGNCAAACTCTACAAGCCTCTCACTCAAGATCCAAAACTCTTTGTCTCTCACACCTAGAGTAATTCCAACAGCATAAAGGTACACTTATGGTCCTCTCTCATCCATGAGGGTGAGCTTGCTTATATAGGTGAAAGGGGGATCAAATGAGTTTATATTTTTTGGGAGGAAGTGAGGGATAATCCCTAGAGGTTAGGGGTTTGCGTGCCACCTAATATGATCAATTGGGATAAGCCTCCATGAGGAATTTATTCTAGAAGTTTCTTGAAAGTTCTATTTTTTTGCCTTTTTTTGAGTGTTGATGCTCTTTGTACACTGACAATAGGTTTTAGGAATGGTCGACACACTTTTCCCAAAGGAAAAGAGTGTCACTATTGCTTTATGCCAACAAGCAAGAGGCATCAGGATTGGTTGACGCTCTATGTCAAGAGACAAAGGGCGTAAGGGCTCCTAGGACTGGGATTCTAGTAAGGCAAGATTCCTACAAAAGATGTTTTGGCATATAAACTTCAGGGAATTAGGAAAGGTGACAGTAGTGTAATAATAACTAGACCAAATAACCAACTAGACCACATTAGGTAGTTAACTAGGCAAAAATAGCCAAGTAGGGTGCACTGGGCAGTTAACTAGGCCAAAATTGTTAATTGAAGTGCATTAATCCCTAAAAAAGGGGATCAACTCATGTACGAGTGCTCAAGTATTTAGAAAAAGGGGTTACTTGATAGTAGGGGTACCTTTAACCTTAGCAAAGGGGTTTTACTCTAGTAATGCGCCTTTGACACTAAAACCAGGGTGAGAACTCTAGTAGGACTTCTCTTGTCCCTATAAATGCAAAAGATATGTATATGCACATGAACAAGACTTTGAATTTCCAAACATATGTAAAATTAGTCTAGCTGGCTTGAAGATATTCAAATTGGAGTTAAAAGGGTTGTCTTTTATCGCTTACCCCTTAGGGGAAAGTTTAAGGAACCATAATTTTCTCAAAGTGTAGAAACCTTGGTGAATCTTACCAATTCTTAAATTTGCAACCGCAAAATGCTTGGTGATTTTTTGTAAAAACATTCAATTTTCTAAGAAATTTATATAGATTTTGGACAATTTTGACGATTTTTAGAGCAAAAACAAAAATATCCCATGGAACCTAGGGAAATCATATTTAAAAAAGAAAGGAAAATTGGTGAATGTTTGTTTGGAAATAAAAGGCCGAAAATAGTCCATGGGGTAAATTTTGCCCCTAAAATTTTCCCTACTACCCCTTTTGGAATTTATATTGATCTTTGGTAATGTACATAGTAAAGGCTAGTTGCATAGGGATCAACCTTCACAGTTACATAGTTCTTCTTCTTTTATATGTTGACAATGTTATTATGTTTGATAGACATCTTATAGACCTTTGAAAACAATTTCAACATCCTTCAAGAATTCTACCTGAATATGTCTAGTGTGATAGTGAACATTGATACAACCAAAATCATGATTATAAAATCAAACAGATCAATAAAATATGAAATGTACTTGAAAAAAAAAAATTTAGAGACGATATACTCTTATAAATCATTACGTTTTGATATGAATTGTAAGCTTAGCTAGAGCCTTAGTATGGAAAAAATAATATTTATACATGTTTTGGAAAATCACTGTAACAATGTGTAACTTTGGTAGTGAGATTAAAAGAAACCACTTTTGTATAGCCTTGTAAAACCAATGATCCTCTATGGTTGTGAAGTTTAGGGTGGAATCATATCCTAAGAAACTTGGAACATACTTAGGCAAATCCAAACTTAGTTCATTACTCACAACTTCAAAAACAATACTCTCTACTACATTCTATTTGTGCAAGATAGTATGTTCCCCATTGAATGTGAATCTAAAATGATATATTCTATAAAAGACTTGGCCAAGCAAGAGTTCCCATCATTGCTCAAAAGTCACACCCAACCCATCATTCTCTAAAAAGAGGTTGGAAAAGTACTTTCATAATGGTTAAAGATTTGAGACATCCAAGGTGATATAATTTTTTCTTAAAACGATAAGATTATATCTAAATTCTTATAGAACGGTGGAAATATAAAAGCTAAAAGAAAATTATGTTATTATAAAATCACCATCAATCACAAGCTTGATCCTACTTCCTACCTTATTAAACTTACACATATAAAAAACAAAAACAAAAAACATTACTAAAAATAAGTAACTCACATAAAAAAGGCTGATAGGATGAGGAGCCTAAAAGATAAAAAAAGACAGTTTCCTTGCTCATGAGGTACTTTCCTCGAGGCTGAAAAGCAGAGCTCTATGGATCAAGGAGGGGGATGCCAACTCAAATTTTTTCCATTCCTTTGCTTTAGCCAGAAGAAACTCTAAAACAATCTGGTCACTCAAGGACCATGAGGGCAATATGGTTAGATAAGACTCCCCTTTGAAAAAGCTGGGCAAATCACATTTGTCCCATCTTTTTGAGGATGATGGCAGCACCAATATATCTGATAAACTAAAGGTGATTAGAATTTTTCCTTCATATGTCAATGAGATGGAAAAAGACATCTTCCTCAAGGCTATCACTCTCTCTGAAGTTGAATATGTTATTAAAGGATTTAAAAAAGATAAAATTTCGGGTCCTGATGGATGAACGGTTGAATTCTTCTTAGCTTTCTTTGACTTAGTTGGGGAGGATCTACGTTGTGTTGTTGAACAAGCTAGACATGAAGGAAAAGTTACTAGTGCTTTAAAGTCCACTTTTCCTACGTGATTCCTAAGTTTGAAAATCGTCTTACCTTTGCTGATTTTAGACCCATTTCTCTGTGTAATTTGGTCTACAAAATCATCTCCAAAATTGCTACCCCGCGTCTTAATCCCATACTAGACAGGGCCATCACTCCTCAACAATTTAGGTTTCTCAAAGATAGGAAAATCACAGATTCTGTGGGTATTACACAAGAGGTCCTTCACACTATAAAAACCAAGAATCTCAAGGTCATGGTGTTCAAACTTGATATGGTCAAGGCTTTCGACCGTGTGAACTGGACATTTCTGAGATTGGTATTGTTATAGATTGGTATACCTTTGATAGGTGTCAATTGGATCATGGGTTGCATATCCTCCTCATGTTTTGTTGTTCTTATTAATGGGACTCCCTCATATTTCTTTCCTTCCACAAGAGGAATTCGCCAAGGCTATCTATTATCACCATTATTGTTCATCTTGATTATAGAGAGTCTCAGTTTTATAATTTATAATGCTCAAGGGAATGGTCAGATAAAAGGTATTCAGATCACTCCAAGACAATCTATTACACATATGTTCTTTGTTGATGATGTAATCCTTTTTGGTCTTGGCAATATGGAGGAATGGAGCACATATAAAGAAACGCTGGATTTATTTTGCTCTACTACAGGTATGAATATTAGCAATGAAAAATCCTCTTTCTTATATAATGAGGTGGATGATGATACCAGGAGACACATATCTGATCTCTTTCCATATAATATGGAGCCCATTATTACAGGGTTCAAATACTTGGGATACCGCTTAAAACCTCTGGGGTATCGGTCAAATGAATGGAAATGGTTTATATCAATGTTTGAGAATAGAACCAATAACTAGACTTACATATTTCTCTCACTGGGTGGAAGATTCGTCCTTATCAGATCTGTACTCACAGGGTTAGGCGTGTATTGGTTTGCTTTGGCTCCCCACATTTATCCTAAATTCTATAAGACGGGCTATTTTTACTTTTCTCTGGGGTAGCTCCAATGGACATCAGATATCTCACCTGGCTGACTGGAGATCCATCTCTTCCCCATATGAATATGGTGGTTGGAATATCAAGCACCTTGACTAGTTTGGGACCTCTCTCCAACTTAAAAGCTTGTGGAATTTACTGATGGGTAAGGGAATTTGGAATCAGATTATTACACATAAATATTTAAAGGACAGACCCGCCGATGTATGGCTTCGATCCCAATATTTCTCTGTTATAGGAACCTCATATATCTGGAATGGATTTATTTGAGCACTATCATGGATCACTTGTGAACTTGGCTAGAAAGTTGGTAATGGGAGGCATATCAGACTGGGTGTCGATCCTATTGCTGGACTCAATGCATCTTATATTCTTCCTGAAGGCCTTAGTGGGTATCTCAATGATCTCGGGATCACCTTCCTGGATCAGGCACATAATCTTGAAAGGGACCATCACAACTCGTCATATTGGTATTCTGCATCAGATCTAAATTTGGGTGGTATATGGTATGATCACTGGAATGTTTTTGTTAATGGTCTTACACATGGTGGTATAAATATCAGAGATTGCGAGGATACACCCCCGTGGATGTACAACACTAAAAATGGCATGGTTACATCAAAGAAAGCATATGATCTTATTGTTTCATCTTTTTTAACTCTGGCACACCTCAACTTTCACACTCAGCTTTGGCACCTGAACATACCTTTGAAAATAAAATGTTTCATCTGGTTGGTCATCAATAACAAGATAAACACATGGAATAACCTTGCAAAGAAAGGATGGAAGGGTCCAAATAGATGCGCTCTGTGTAAGTGCAATGCTGAAACTATAAAATACCTCTTCGTGGACTGCGTTTCGTAAAGGAAGCTATTATCAGTCTTAGCAAATCCTTAAATTGCAATCTAATTTGGACATAAACTTCATCCTTGGAGAACCTTGTAAACTGGCTCTAAAGGAAAGATGATCTACTGTACCTTCCATTTTTTCTCATCTAGAACATATGGAAAACAAGGAATCACAACATTTTTGAAGGGGAATTACTTGATATGTCTCACATGTGTCACATTATCAGACAAGATGTATTGGCTTAGTACATCAGAGGAAAGGGGGAAAAGTAAGGAACATTGGCAACCCACCTACCATAACATACCCCTCTAGTTTTTTTGATGGAGCTACTGCAGGGTCTAAGGGAGGTACGTGTATCTGCCTATACATCAGTCAATACCATTACTTCCATATCAAAATGGGTTGTGGTAAAAGCTCAAACACTCGAGCAAAACTCCTGGAACTTTGGGCCCTTCTCTTCTTCTTAAAGGAAATTGGGCTTCCCGGCTTATACATTTTTGGAGACTCTTCAGAGGTTATAAACTGGGCAAGTGCTAGATTAGACCTCACTATTCTGAACCTGGAGGCGTGGTACAACAACATAATAAACCTTACTGCTTCCTTTTCTTATCTTGACTACAAACATGTCTATAGGGAATATAATGAGAAGGAAAACATATTATCCAAAGAAGGGCCCAGTATGGCCTTAGGCCTAGTATCCTTTAAGGAATTTTCTGAAGATATAGTCATTGGGGAAGCTACTATGCAATTATTTTGATGAGCATTGCTCTATCTGACATACTACTTTTATCTGAGTATGGATTTTGATTTCCATTTAATGTTTCAGGTTGCTGAATTTCTCCTCTTATGAGTGATGAAAGACTATTCCCAAAGCCCCCCTTTGGGTCATATGTCTGGCTTCTCAGTTATCTTCTCTAGTGACTGTATTCCTGATAGTCAACTCTTTTTTCAGTAGGTGCAGAGCGGGATTGTTTTGTTCCATGTTATGCCCAATCCTCATTGACTCTGATGTTGGGATTTTGACTAAACTTGACTGATGTAACTTGTTACCTTTGATTCTCTATGAATATCAAGGAACTGCTATTTTTCGTTTGAAAAAAAGTAACTCACATGAATACCATATAATGAAAGTGGTAAATTAACTCTTCCATAAACACTCCTTAGAAAAAATAATTTATAATTTAAACAATTTTAAGAGATTTGATATAATGTTGATTTCCTTGTAAAATGTTGTTTATATAACTAGTATAGATCCATCTTAACTATGGCTCTACCAAGGGCCCAGAGGGATGAAGTTCTTAGATGCAAAGTCTTTTTAATTTACAAAATTGTCTAATAAGTTTTCCTACTTGGAAATGGTCAACTTGCTTAAGTAATTTCAAAATAGGGTAAATATCAGTAGAAGAATGAGGTGAGTAACATTAATAATTATTTAATTAAATAGTTTCCAAAAATTGTTTTACTTGTATTTCTTTAAAACTAATAATGAATGCCAAGAGTAGTTAATGAGTAAACTAATCCATATAAATTTTTAAAATTTAGATTTCGAGAATAAATTGGAATTCGAAAATCATTTTACCATCAAATGAAGATTTTAAACATTTTTCCAAATATTTTTGAGAAATTACTTGTTTTTCTTTATAACTAAAAATGAACATTTACATGTTAGGATTAACCTTGACTAGTGGTTTAAAGCACATGGTTTTGTTAGATGCATAATAAAAAGAATGTAGAAACATAAGTGAAGCCAAGAAGGAATTAGGAAACCATGAATAGAAACATGGGCAGAAAAGGCATACTCGATTCAAATCATTAGCAATGTACATAGTGGTACATATATAGTTACAATATATAACTGACCTCTAACGGTATGACCGTTAGGATAGATAACGAACTTAGATTAGAGCTTTCAACATCCCCTCTTAATCTTAAGTTCGGTATTGCCTGAAAAA
>LPNX010477852.1:56076-69448 GCA_001517045.1 Pseudotsuga menziesii
ATAGGTGTTTGAATTGTTTTTTTTTAAATTATAAATGCTGAAAAACTCTGTTTTAATTTCTCTACATATTAAAATTTCAGTGGCTTCAATCACTCAAACTGGCTGCAATATCTTCAATCTTTTTGTTCAATGAAGCTGCAAATGTCACTGCTTGTTGCAAATTTACAGCATCAAACTTGGCCTTCTTCAGACAACCATTCTTCACGCGATTTTATAGAAAGAATCATAGGATCACTCTCTTGATCACATGAGATACTCTACCACTTTTATATTTTCCTTCAACTAGTTCATTCGAGTTCATTCCATTAATGGACTTTGACTCCTTCAATAAACTACACCAGACTTATTCATGTGAAATAAGTGCGGCTATATTTGGCTATATTATATTCTCCTTCACAAGAACGTTTTCCTCAAAACATTTTCTTTTCAATATAATATTCAAACTATTTTTGGGTCTTATATCCTTTCCACATGGGCATGATTAGGTCCATCTTCGCATAAGCATGAATCGCATTACTTTCAAACAAATTCTTTTATGCAGTCATTTCTTAGCAAATAACTAATTTGCAAATAATAACAGAAATTTACCAGAGACTCCAATTTTGATTTTCACATATTTGAAAGACTGATTATTGAGTTTATTTTCACCCAACAACAAATGGTGAAACTCTATATTTTACCAGTAGTCTGAACATTCAGAGCGTATGATGACCTTCGACCAACAAATGGAAGAAAGCTTAACCGACCAGCATTTCGAAAAAAAAAAGAAAAAAAAAGAATAGTTGCTGATCAGTGAAAAGAAAAGGAGAGCAGAAAAGAGACAGTTGCATGTACCTCAAAGGATCCAAAGTTGGGAATCGCTGCCTAAAAAAAAGAAAAAGTCTGTTTGTTTGGAAGAAAGTCTGTTCATTGACCGTTGAATAAAGAATGACCACATGAGAGAAGTCTGAAGAGACCCGTCCCGGTCGTCCACACCAAATGCGGATCGGAGAATTTGTGAAGATTCGAGGAAACAGCAGTTGGTCCATGAAACAACAGTCTGGAGTTTGATACTCCTCCCCATTGATCACCACGTTCAAGATCAATCACGCTTCTTTCAAACAATTTAGGGAGAACTCTTTCAACAAAGGTCACAGATCTAATGGTGCTCTGATACCACTGTTAGATGCATAATAAAAAGAATGTAGAAACATAAGTGAAGCCAAGAAGGAATTAGGAAACCATGAATAGAAACATGGGTAGAAAAGGCATACTCGATTCAAATCATTAGCAATGTACATAGAGGTACATATATAGTTACAATATATAACTGACCTCTGACGGTATGATCGTTAGGATAGATAACGAACTTAGATTAGAGCTTTCAATAGGTTTTAATGGCTCGTGGTTTCTTGCTAGTTGTATTTTGCCAAAGTGAGCAGGAGAGATGATCTTAGCCTTGGCCAACCAATAATAAATCTATTATTGAAGTTTGGTTTTTCCATATGGGGATTTATTAAATTTATATGTTCTTGGTTTTATAATTTCTTGTTACTAAAGTCAATTGAATTTTACTACTCAGTTTGTAAGATTGTGAGTATTTCCCTAATATGGTTGTATATTTATATGAGTATAATATTTTTTATTTTTTATATTTTTACGCCGTAAGGCGTTACCAAATGGGAGTCGACTCCCTGAAATAAATGCGATTTTTCTCCCCAGCCGTCGGATTCTTTCGTCCGACGATTGGGTTAATCTCTTTCGTTGAATTTGATCGATCTGACACCTGCGACTCCTTGCTGTCCGTCCGCCATGCTGCTACTGTCAAGCGGTGCAGTCCGCCATGCTGCGCACCTGCCCCTTGAATGCACATCAATGCACATCAATCTCTGCCATGTGGACATTCTTAGGCGGTTTCCTCAACGAAATCGTTTTGGCAGAAATCGTTTTGGCAAAAGCCTGAGCTGTTTCTTGATGAGCTCGTAAACCAGAGAGCGGAGAGATGAAGAGATTTGTGTTTGCCGAGAGAAGAAGAGAAGTGAAGAAATAGCAGAGAGCCGAGAGGAAAGGTAATAAACCCCTACTCCTGTGGATTTTTCAGTCTTGTGATAGTTGTGACAGGCACGACTTGCAGAATCTACAGCGAACTCATATGAAGCCGCGGCAACAGATCCAGGTACTCTAGTACCGCTGTTAAATATATAAATTTACATCATTGATTTTGGTAATATATTGTGGGGATGGAAGTGATATAGAGCCAAAAAAAATTATTGTTCGTTCATCAGATTCAAACCTAATATGAACTAATTATACTAATAATTAGGGCTTGGATTTATACTTGTTATCATAAATGTTGAATGCAGCGTTGCTATAATCAGAATAGCAGGTGCGGAAGCTTTGTTTGTTGGAAAGTTCCCATATGGGATTCATCTTGTGACCCCCAACCCCTGCTACCCACCCTGCACCACCCTCCACCGTAAGGCCACCAAATTCATGCTTCATGAGCCTCCCAAAAGTCTCCAACTCCACTGTCAGCCAAAATCTTAGCAGCCATAATCCCTATAGCCCAAGTTATACATGACAAGAATAAGCAAACATAAACGATACATTAAAGAAACGATCCAATTCCAGGCTCAAACTAATAAGTAAATACATTTTCCATTGCTTCCTACAATCCAAAATTTCATTTTGTTACCTGAAATGCCTGCACCGACAACAATTACAGTACATGAAGTTGAAGAATCCATGCGGATGGGGCGAGTACAGGCTATACAAATAGATATCAATGGCGGACAGGAAATTGTTACAGAGTACATTACCTTATTATATTGTTTGTAGGTAATTGGTTCTGTTCTGTTTTTATGTAAGGACTCCCGTCTGTGTTTATTGTTCCAGCCCAAGGTTCCCTGTACGATATTCTTTGTTTGCAGCATATGGCTCCTTCTCATGTCCCTGCCCCAGCTGATTCTGCGTTTCTTAGTCACATGAACTGTCCTGAATTTTGCCGGCTGAGCAACTCTCTGATCTCCTCCTTAGAGACCTGCCAAAGCCCGGTTTCACGTGAAAAATCATATCAACATGCCTTCATTGAATTTGTGTGCATGATCTAAAAATTGTCATATTCTTGTATCTTAACTGTGTGATGAAACTGAGGTATAACTTCAGAGAAACAAAACTATATACACAACCTTGAAAGCTGTTCTGAGAATTGTTTCATCACAGGCTATGCAGAAACTCCATTGTGTCTTGGACAGGTGCGAGCGAAAATTTGATAAGAAAAAATAGGAAGGTTCAGGACTCACTCATTTCGTTGTAGAGCCCGCCTTTTTGGGCCGAAGTCCTTTCTTCAATATTGCCACCACCCTTTTTCATCAGCAAAATACTTGAACCAGTGGCGGTTTGTAATGTCGGTGCTGGGCTTTTGGCCCCCAATGTCAGAACCTGCTACCTCCCAGCTTGATAATATGTTAAGATCAGAACAATTAAAACATTCTGAAAGTGGTGATGACTTTCCATGTAGGCTTTGAAAGCCCGCAAAATATTCATCTGTAGAAATTACATACACAGATCCATGCTTATCAGTGACAGCAATCAATAATGCATTTGCATTCACCAGCAATCCTTTGAAGACATGTACAGGTGTAGTCTTCCTACTCATTTGCATATTCTGCAATTTCTCAACCCCTTCAGAAGTAGATTCTTTTTTTACTCTGCTGGTTACAATGCATTCAATTTCATCCTCTTGCAATCTCTTCGGTTGCTCAATCCGTTCTTCCTTAAAGGCATGCAGGTCCAATTCTAATCCGCAGTGATATAAGACATCAATGCATCCCATTAATTTTCCAGTCAACGCACCCCACATGAAGATAATTCCAGACTCTTTAAGGCCAAAAAGAATTTCATCAGTTAACTGAAATTCTACCCAGCTATTCCCTGGCATTTGTCTGGAAGCCAAATTCTGAAGATCCACAGTGCTTACCCAACTTATTCCCGATACATGCAACCTTGCAACCAAAACAAAAATTTCAAGTCCACTTTTGGAAAGCTCTTCTTCAGCTGCTTCAGAGACGCAAAAAACTATAAGCAGACTTAGACGCAGAACGAGGGATTGAAGGAATCTTTCGTCTGGAGGTTAAAGGTGTGAAATTTTTTTGCTCAATTGAATTCTGTATGTTGTCATTAGGAGAAGCAGGCTGCTATGGAGATAAAAACGTATCAGATAATACCTGTTCTGAAGAGTCGGCTGCTAAAGGAAGGAGCTACGACCTTGTCGCTGCATGTATGCCAACACATGGAGTGCATGCAGGTTGAGATCACCAGGGCCCACATTGGTTAGGTAGAAACGTGGCCGAGGAAAGGCGAAGGTGCATCTGAATGAGTGAGGGTAAGCGCAGAAGGTAATCTATATGACCAATCAACCGGAAATATATATTCGGCCGGATAATTAATATTCTTACTCAGTGCATATAGGACGAGGTTATGCAAAATAAGGGTTGGGAACCATAAGGGCTTATTGGACGTGTCCCAGGATTTGCCATATACAGGCGTCGTAATGTAATTAATTTCTGCTTTATGTGAAGTCCCTTGGTAAGTCCATTACTAATGTTAGAGAAATAAAAATATGTGCCTTCTCATGGGCGTCAGTTATGCTTTGAAATTTTTGTATTTGCGTTTATTTTTGATAAAAACCTAAATTAAAATCCGTGTTCGCTTTCCAGAATATTTTCATCCACCGATTACATATTAAACTATCTGTACATGATCTATACAAAATTGTAGCTAAAACTTTTGACTCAATTGGCTTGCAAAGAAGTGGTTGTGATTGTACTCATTTGTCGTGTACAATCTAAGTAATGCCAAATATGTATATTTTAATTGATTAGCATCAGTGTATTGCATATTTTAGAGAGATTCAAGGGCGACTTAGTTACTTCGTTGGTTGTGAAAACCCTATGAATTCGAGGAAGTGGGGAGTGATTTGTGTAGAGAATGGATGATGAGTTTTCATGGGGGTGAATTTCAGAGCTACTTTTTTTCTCTAACTATGAATGCTTTATTACTTGATGCACCACGGAGATGATTTATTTTGGCTATAGGAGTAGATGAGATATTGTATAAGGGAGATAACAACAAGTCTAATATGTGAACAATCCAAGTTTACTTTAAAACACACTATGGAGCCCCTTTACATAGGAAAAGCAATGAATCGTCACTTGAGTAGAGACGAGGATTATTTTAAAGTGTTACAAGTATTTGCTGTTTGCCTCCATTTTAATACATTTTGCTACTTACCCGAACATAGTTAGAGAACGGGATAACCTCAACTGATCCAAGGTTTTACTGATGTGGGCAGGACTTTTCCTATCCAACGTTATTTCCCCGAAGGCTAGAGTCAATTATATATCTATATAGTCCCGGTTCACTCTTTATATTATTGAATGGACTGCAAATGCCATGGCCATAAACGGATCCCCTTTGATATCGTGAACATTTTTTTTCGTTAAAATTTGATATTTCACTGTCATCATGCATTACATTCAATTCACAGAATTAAATATGTTCAAATATTGCTCTTTAAAGGCTCCTCTTTGATCCATTGAAAAAAAGATTCCTGAAATGATTTACCATTAAACAAAATTGATTTTGATATGAATTATTTAAACTCAAATCTAAAATCTAATATTAATGGATTATTTTTATCATGATTACGCTTGTTATTACAAATGAAATTAAATTTGGTTGGCTGCTATTGTTTGGTAAGCAAATTGTATATTGGATTTTTCATATATTTTTTTAATGAGGTTAGCTGTAATTTGAACCTATACAAATTTTTTATTATTATTTTTATTATTTTTTAAAATAATTGTTTAATTTTTTTTAATAATATATTAATATAACCAAAATTCTTATCAATTAGGTAGAATTCTAAATTTTTATTAAATTCTTATAAATATTATTAATTTTAATATTTTCTAAAATAATTGTTTAATTTTTTTAAATAATATATTAATATAACCAAAATTCTTATCAATTAGGTAGAATTCTAAATTTTTATTAAATTCTTATAAATTTTAAAAAACTTTAAAGTAAAAATTAATTAAATGTATATTTTAAAATAAAAAAATTAAATTTCCACTTTGTAATGTTCAAAATGTCGACAAAAAATATCTTACATTGCAAATAAAAAAAAAATTAATATAGCTTTTTCAAAGCTTCTTCTTGTGCTTACTCCATAGTTGAACCCATAAATGAATTAACATTAAATTTATTTGTTTTTTATTTTATTATATTTTTTTAAATAAAAAATTTCACTTTAAAAAATATTAATATTTACATCTAATTAAAAAAAATATATACTAAAAAGTGACTATTCTAGGTGGAATTTATTTTCATCCTTATTTCCAAGAATGAAAATGATTTATTGAAAAAGTGGTCACTTACTAAATATTATTATTATATTTTGTACTTACTCTACATCACTTCAACTCCAATGTAATGTGAATAAGATGTGGAATGATGAAAGTTGTAATACAACGTTAATAGGTTAAATAAAAAATTAAAGCCTTTGTCATTATCATATGATTTTGTATTTACTCTATATCTTTTCGACTACAATGTAGTGTGAATAAGATGTGGAGTGATGAAAGTTGTAATATAATGTTAATAAGTTGCTTTGTAGCAGAGGTGGGCCTTTGAAGCTCTTTTATGATTTGTTTCTAAACCAAACTCACTTAAAACAAAGTATTTTATGGTATTTTCTTTGAGTAACTCTTTTTTATTGAATAATTGAGCTAACATGGTCCTATTCATTACTTTGCTATGAAGAGTATGTATCTTATCCCTCTCTATGTTCATACTTCATAGTTATTTTACTTTTATGATTTACTCATTTTTAGTAGAAAGTCTTTTCTTCTTGTGCATTTAGACTTTTAAGTAAACCACATACTTTCTTCTTTTCTTCTTTGTAAAGTTCAATATTATTTGGTATAGAGCTATATCAAGGGTTTTTAGGAATGTCTTAGTTATACACTTACTTGTCACCAATACATGGGTAGTCTGTACCTCAACTTTCCAAGTGCATTTATTAGGGGATCAAATTTTCAAGGGTGGATAGATAATGGTTGGCATCTGAAAATGATGAAACTGTTATAACTTTTATTTTGAACAGAACATTATTCGAAAATTATACTTTTTTCTGCAAAAAAAACCATATTTTATTAATATATTGGAATTTCACAATCTTTAATATAAGCAACAAGATAGTAGATAGATCCATAAATTTATGCAATGTTTCTTGATTGTAACATATGAACTACAAAAACTAACATTCCATTCTCATTTGGATGAAAGAATAATACATGTAGATAATAATGTAATGGCCGATTATGTGAAGAATATAATGTCTTGTTGTATATGTCCACATCTCCTTGCTTAGCTTGCAACACGGCGTTCTTTTATTGCACCCCTAGGTACAATTGCTAGTTAATTATAAGCCGACATGTTATAAGTTTTTTTTTTACTTTTTATTATTATTATTTTTATTGAGCCAACATGTTCCACGTCAGCGTTACAGACGAAACACATCTCACCCACCCATTTGAGCTGTAGAAAGCGCCTCTCGACGCAACAATATGATTTATATATGATATCATTTGCATTTGTTCACCCCTATGGTTTTTTCAATGGTGCATCCCAACACAATGGACAGGATCCTAGGGCCAGTGTGAAAGTTGTTCTATCCAACCAACAGCCAGTGTGAAAGTTGTTCTATCCAACCAACAACATTACGACATTTGGATGCAGATCGAACACGTGCAGTGAGCTATTGGCACTTACTGCTTTGCTTTATTTTTCCTACCACAAAAATTGGCAACACCTCTAGGTTATCAACTACTCCAAAATTATCATGGACTGGGCAAAGAAGACTGACAAGCTACACGTATTGTTACTGGACCGGTGGATGTCACACATTTGAGCTTTATAGGAATCTTTCCTGTCTACTTCATTTCACAATATTTATAGGGAATATAATACCGATGCTGACATGTTATCTAGGAGAGGTCTAACATCCCAAGAAGGCATTATTCACTTCAAAGAATGGCTTGCAGATGTCTCTCTCTCGTGGTTCCATTAAATTTTACTAAATGTATTGACCAATATTTGATCTTTTTGAATGTCCGTGAAGCATTTGGTGATAGAAAATCACTTATGTATTGAAATCTTTGTTTTATTATTATGACATTCTGTTGAACCTCTGATTATCGATGTAACAGTATGATAGGTCTCATATCCATAGAGCTCTTTTTGTAGTCTTGCAAGATATAAAGCACCGAGAATAAACAAAACATGTTGCTATATGAATCTTATTAGAAAACATAATATAAAGTTTACGCACTTTTCTTCATCTTTTTGAATAAAACTATAGCTATCCTTTCATTGAAAAAAAAGTGATATATTCAATCACAATATTCATAAAATCTTAAATCAAAACAACTAAACTAACTATCTTTTCATTGAAAAAAGTGACACATGTAATCACAATATTCATAAAATCTAAAATCAAAACAACTAAACTAAAATGAAAGAGTTTATTGTTAATCTAAAATCACAAAAACGCAAATATTAAAATAGTTAATTTCAAGGTTCAAACAAATATTTAAATAACTAATTTCAAAGTTTAAACAAATATTTAAATAATAGGAATTATCTTTCTCTACTCTGTCATCATCTATTGCCATAGACCAACGATATAAAAGGCATTAAAATGCATCATTATCTGCTCCAAGCCAAGACATTAAAATACATCATCTGTTCCAAGAGGTATGGTTTCTCCACTTTCAACATCTGTTCCAAGAGGTAAGGTTTATCCACTTTTTTCTATATACCCACCCTGAGGTCTACTTGAATGAAAGGCTTCTGTTAGGGCTATTTCTTCCATGCAAATAGTTTTGGAACCTCAATAATTATGCCGTAAGGCATTTACCAAATGGAACCTCAATAATTATGCCGTAAGGCATTTACCAAATGAGAGGACTCCCCTTAAGGCATTTACCAAATGAGAGTCGACTCCCCTTAAGGCATTTACCAAATGAGAATAATTATGCCGTAAGGCATTTACCAAATGAGAGGACTCCCCTTAAGGCATTTACCAAATGAGAGTCGACTCCAGTTATTGCGTTTTTTCCCCTCAGTTATTGCGTTTTTTTCCATCATCCGTCGGATGAAACGTCGGATGAAACGGATGAAAACGTCTGACGATTGGAGTAAGGCATTTACCAAATGAGAGGACTCCCCTTAAGGCATTTACCAAATGAGAGTCGACTCCAGTTATTGCGTTTTTTCCCCTCAGTTATTGCGTTTTTTTCCATCATCCGTCGGATGAAACGTCGGATGAAACGGATGAAAACGTCTGACGATTGGAGTAATCTCGATCGTCTAATCTCGATCGTAAGGTTCTCGATCGTAAGGTTAGGTGCACAGTGCCCAGGTTAGGCGCACAGTGCCCATCACCATCAATCCATTCCCTCGTCACTCCGGAAGCTCCAGTGTATTCATCAATCCATTCCCTCGTCATTCCCTCGCACTGAGCCGAATTTGCCTCGTAGAAATAACAGAGAGCAGAGAGGTGAAGAGAATTGTGTTTGCCGAGAGAAGAAGAGAAATGAAGAAATAGCAAAGAGCCGAGAGGAAAGGTAAAAACCCCTACTCCGATGGATTTTTCCGTCTTGTGATAGTTGTGACAGGCACGACTTGCAGAATCTACAGCGAACTCATATGAAGCCGTGGCAACAAATCTAGGTACTCTAGTACCGCTGTTAAATATATAAATTTACACCTTTGATTTTGGTAATATATTGTGGGGATGGAAGTGATATAGAGCCAAAAAAATTTATTGTTCGTTCATCAGATTCAAACCTAATATGAACTAATTATACTGATAATTATCCGTGCGCTTGGATTTATACCTGCTATCATAAATGTTGAATGCAGCGTTGCTATAATCAGAATAGCAGGTGCGGAAGCTGTGTTTGTTGGCAAGTTCCCATATGGGATTCATCTTGTGACCCCCAACCCTTGCTACCCACCCTCCACCGTAAGGCCACCAAATTCATGCTTCATGAGCCTCCCACCGGTTCGATCTGCCTCTAGAATGAAAAAGTCTCCAACTCCACTGTCAGCCAAAATCTTAGCAGCCATAATCCCTATAGCCCAAGTTATACATGACAAGAATAAGCAAACATAAAAGATACATTAAAGAAACGATCCAATTCCAGGCTCAAACTAATAAGTAAATATATTTTCCATTGCTTCCTACAATCCAAAATTTCATTTTGTTACCTGAAATGCCTGCACCGACAACAATTATAGTACAGGAAGTTGAAGAATCCATGCGGATGGGGCGAGTACAGGCTATACAAATAGATATCAATGGCGGACAGGAAATTGTTACAGAGTACATTACCTTATTATATTGTTTGTAGGTAATTGGTTCTGTTCTGTTTTTATGTAAGGACTCCCGTCTGTGTTTATTGTTCCAGGCCAAGGTTCTCTGTACGATATTCTTTGTTTGCAGCATATGGCTCCTTCTCATGTCCCTGCCCCAGCTGATTCTGCATTTCTCAGTCACATGAACTATGGGTCCTGAATTTTTCCCGCTGAGCAACTCTCTGATCTCCTGTTTGGGCGGATTCAGTTGAGGAGCAGTGTTGGGAATCTGATAAGATGGAATCCATCCAGATAGAAAAAGAGGTCCATAGGAATTAAGAGTTGCTCCCAACACAAAAGCTCATCCGGGATCCGTGAAGATGGTGCCTATCGCCGTGACCTCAGGGCACACTCGCGGGATACATATCATCCCATGATCTCTCGTGGGCAGTGCATGATAGTGCTACAGAATTTCTCCCATTTAAACCGCTGTTTATCCAGTTCAAGTGCATGAGCCTGATAGTTAACTTTCTGTTCTTCCAGCTGCATGGTGCGATTTCTCATCCATCTCTGCCTTTCGCAGTCATTGAAGACTGCAAACAATGCTCATTCCTCGTGGTCAGTTCAGACTAGGAAGGAGGACCAGTGGAAAACTTAACATACACCAACAAACACAAAATATATATGCAAAACCTAGCATAAGGGAATGGATTGGCCAGACATGATGATATCGTTCTTTCCACTGTTAAAAAAAAAATCATTGGCTTCAGTCATAGTGTTAACATGAGAGGTTGTCATTGTATTACCATTTTCTGGCACCACATGCAATACGCACCAGTTGGCCTCAGGGGATGATGAAAAATCCATATCCTGAACGCCACCTGCAAACAAAAATTCATATCATGAACGCCATGTCTCCCTACTGGGACTTGAACTGTTAACAATGTTACTTAAACCTCCTCTACTCTGCTGCATTATTGCTCCACCATTGGTTGAAGGAATGACGACAGGCCAGAAATCTTGCAAAAAATGGGACTATCACTATGAATCTGGTGATAGAAGCAGACATTAAACTAAATGATATAATTGCCATGCTGGGTAAAACGTAGGTTGGGAGAATCAATCATAGCAGACTGACAATCAAAGTGTGAAGGAATGGGCTTTCTCAAAGTTGTGTCCTCTTCTAGGCTACGATCCTCATTGCATGGTTTTGTATGCCCAGGTGGTTTCCATGCAACAACTTTTGGTGACTCGTGGATGGTTGAACAAGTCACATCGGCTACGATCCTCATTGCATGGTTTTGTATGCCTGGGTGGTTTCCATGGTGACTCGTGGATGGCTGAATAAGTAACATCCGCTTGCTCTTTATTTTGTAAGTTGCATTAAAAAAAGGCATAATAGGCATAATACAATAATATAAAGGACACATCCGCTTGCTCTTTATTCTGTTGAACGGAATACCTGCAAAACTAAACCCAAAACTCCACGACATTATTATTTTCTGAGTGGTAAACATAGTATTTTAATGAACAGTGGGGTAGACGTGGTAGATTTCTTTTGAAGGGCCGTGATTTAGCGGCCATCTCTTTTTGTTTACCCTGTTTTCCATTGTTTGATTGTTTGTCTTATTGGGCAGTTTCATGTTTCTTTTGAAGAGAACAGAGTGGGAATTGAAGAGGATTAAGCCCTCCAATGAAGGATAAATTGGTATTCTGTTATCGATTGATTTTACATTTCAACTACTGAATCTGCACTGCAATCCTCTGTGGGTGAGTTCTTTTCCATTTTTTTGCAATCCTCTGTGGGTGAGTTGTTTTCCATTTTTTTGCAATCCTCTGTGGCTCGCCATATTAAAAAGGTGAGCAATTATTCTTATTGTTGTGTCCCCTAAAAGTCTTTGAGATTCATTTTTCTTCCCAGCAGATATTCTAATTTCACCTTCACACTTCACTTTCTCTTTTGAAAAGACTTATAGGTTGTTGGTAATGGCATGGATCCATGAGATTTGATGTCAATCTCAGACTCTTATGATCTCAATATATATATAGATGCATTAGTCAAAATATATGGCAGAGCAATGATTGCTGATCCTGTGGCAGAGCAATGATTGCTGATTCTGTGGCAGAGAGCAATGATTGCGGACCCAATGCAACCAATGAGCCTGACAATAATCATTGCCTTGCCTAAGATGATTAATTTTGGCTAAAATATATAGATCAAAATATATATAGATGCATGAGTCCGAAAAGTTAGTTTAAGGTTATTAGTTATTCTTAGATTCTTTATTATCCATGAATCATAAGAAAGTATTTAAAGAATATTCAATCCAATGATTTGGAAAATATTCTATTGAATGATTTGAAAACCTTTTTAGCTATTTCATAAATATTCAAATTGATAAGAAGATTTTCATTTTTCTTTTGCAGGAATTCGACAGTTTTTATGGAGCTGGATGGCAGTGCGTTGTGGGGACAAACTTTGGCCGTTTTTTTAGTCATGCTGAAGGCAGTTTCATCTGTTTCTGCTTGGAAACGCTGAACATATTGATGTTCAAGGGAGCTTAATTCAAGGCCATCTCTGCAATTCAATTCATCACCCAGCTTTTTATTTCTTCTCTTGTAGATGAGTTTGAGAAGAAAGGAATGTGCAGTTTATTTGTGTATAATGGATTCCACCACCAGTACAGACCCTGCAGCCAGATCAGTTCTGTGAGTTTACATGAGAACATCAAACACCGACTTTCCTAGGAGTTTATGTCACGAAGTATATTGTAAAAAAACAAAACTTAATTTTGTTCAAGCACATGTCCCATTTCATTTTGTGCAGAGCTAGAGCTATGTTGTAACATCTTCTGTTTAGAAGGCTGTATTTGGATTTTATAATTGAAAACAGAGTTCAGATCTATGAAGTGTATGAGCGATTCAGAACCTCAGGTATATTATCTATGTATATTTTTATTCTTATACC
>LPNX010477852.1:69729-92971 GCA_001517045.1 Pseudotsuga menziesii
CATTATTGTCACGAACTTGGTCTACCATTTTGGCTATATATGTGCTTTATTTTTCTGACACCCACCATCAACAATACGAGAGCTGACCTAATTCAAATTATTGGATTGACTGAAAAAATGATAATGGAGAAGGGTTTATTCTAGATTGTACTGTTCAAAAATATAAAAATTATTATATTGTAAAAAAATAAAAAATAATAATGAAAAAAAATCATTTCAGTTATAGTCTATATAATAAAATATATGTATAAAAAATATATGTTAGAGAAGTTCCAAAAATGTATAAAAATAGAAAAAATGATTAGGATTTCAAGTTTGTAAAGAAGGATGGAAAACGTTGATCTATTTGATTTGAGATTGAAAAAATTGAATAATATAACTAACTTAAACTTAAAAAAATTCATTCCACACCACGGGCCTAAGACTAACTGTTGTATTCCATTCTCTATAATATATTTTTATACATCTCCTTTCTTGCATCGTATATGTAAAGTAGGTATGTAGGAATGTATAAATAAATTATTTATTGTTTCTCTTTATAAAGTTGAAATATTTTTATTTTTTAGTAGATAGATCCATAGATTCATTGCTTGATTGTAACATAAGAACTACAAAAACTAACAATCCATTGTTATTTGGATTAGAGAAGAATAATTTTCATGATTACTTTTGAAATGCGGATAATGTAATGGTCAATTATGTGAGGAATATAATGTCTTTAAAATATTGTATCTAAACTTTCTCCTTGTTTAACTTGCAACACACTTTCTTTTATTGCACATCCTCCTTGACCTTTGGTGAGAGATGCTCCATATTGTCCAGGAGGCTGGGATTTTCAACCACCCTGCATGCTATGCCCTTTCCGAGGTTATCATTGAGCCTCTTGTACCTCTTGTTCAGATCGTTGAACTTATCTTTAGGCTGCTGGGGAGAAACATAGCATCCCTTCCCCATCATGACCTTATACACCGACTTCCACTTGCCCTTCTTTTGCAAAATAACAGACTTCTTTTTGCTCCCATCTTCGCACTCTGATCCACCATCCTCACCGACATACAAAACCATTGTTATCAGAAGCCTCACCATCGAATCTGACCACTTCATGCGCTGCCAGGGATCCTGCTTGAGCTCCTCTTGCCAAAGTGGATCCTTTAGCGATACAACACAGTCCAATGTTGAACTTTGCCCATCGAGACATCCTTGCCATATGATGGTATGTTTTACTTTCTGAGAGCCTGGAGGAATGGCTGAACTTTGCCCCCCGCCAGTGAGGGCTACCCTGTTTTGGAAGAACAGGCACTGGTCGCCTGATTGCATGCTTGCCCACACGTGGTGTGCATGCAGCCCAGGCAGAGATATCATCAGCATACCGCGCAAATTAAACAATATTATATTGCTTGGTTAGCTTGAACAATTCAATATTGAGTTGCTGCAATACTAAATTCCTAATAAGCGGGGACAGAGGTTCTCCCCAAGCCACGCCTACATCTTGATTGGTATAGTATTTACCAGCGTTATCTCTTATAGAAACCTTTCTAAATCTATATGACCAATCAACCGGAAATATATATTCGGCCGGATAATTAATATACTTACTGAACACATATAGCACGAGGTTATGCAAAATATGATAAAAAGCATTGGACTCCATCCGCTTTGATTATAGTTCTGACTCCAATCCATTGCTTACGCATATCATGAAAAACGCAGTCTGGCAGCCCTTCTCTGTCCGGAAGCCATGCGAAGATTGACTTCCTATACATTTATATATTTCTTCCAATACTCTGTTTATGACCGTCATTAAAATATTCTTCAAAGGGTTGGGAACCATAAGGGCTTATTGGACGTGTCCCAGGCTTTGCCATATACAGGCGTCGTAATGTATAAAATAAAATACATTTTGCTACTTACCCGAACATAGTTAGGGAACGGGAAAACCTCAATTGATCCGAGATTTTACTGATGTGGGCAGGAGTTATCCTATCCAACGTTATATCCCCGAAGGGTGGAGTCAATTATATATCTATATAGTCCCGGTTCACTCTTTATATTATTGAATGGACTGCAAATGCCATGGCCAGCAGCGGATCCCCTTTGATATCGTGAACATTTTTTTCGTTAAAATTTGATATTTCACTGTCATCATGCATTACAGTCAATTCACAGAATTAAATATGTTCAAATATTGCTCTTTAAAGGCTCCTCTTTGATCCATTGAAAAAAAGATTGCTGAAATGATTTACCATTAAACAAAATTGGTTTTGATATGAATTATTTAAAATCAAATCTAAAATCTAATATTAATGGATTATTTTTATCATGATTACGCTTGTTATTACAAATCAAATTAAATTTGGTTGGCTGCTATTGTTTGGTAAGCAAATTGTATATTGGATTTTTCATATATTTTTTTAATGAGGTTAGCTGTAATTTGAACCTATACAAATTTTTTATTATTATTTTTATTATTTTCTAAAATAATTGTTTAATTTTTTTTAATAATATATTAATATAACCAAAATTCTTATGTAGAATTTTAAATTTTTATTAAATTCTTATAAATATTATTATTTTTGTTATTTTCTAAAATAATTGTTTAATTTTTTTTAATAATATATTAATATAACTAAAATTCTTATCAATTTGGTAGAATTCTAAATTTTTATTAAATTCTTATAAATTTTATAAAAAGTTAAAGTAAAAAATATTTAAATGTATATTTTAAAATAAAAAAATTAAATTTCCACTTTGTAATGTTCAAAATGTCGACAAAAAATATCTTACATTGCAAATAAAAAAAAAAATTAATATAGCTTTTTCAAAGCTTCTTCTTGTGCTTACTCCATAGTTGAACCCATAAATGAATTAAAATTAAATTTACTTGTTTTTTATTTTATTATATTTTTTTAAATAAAAAATTTCTCTTTAAAAAATATTAATAATTACATCTAATTAAAAAAAAATTATTATAAAAAGTGACTATTTTAGGTGGAATTTATTTTCATCCTTATTTCCAAGAATGAAAATGATTTATTCAAAAAGTGGTCACTTAATAAATATTATTATTATATTTTGTACTTACTCTACATCACTTCAACTCCAATGTAATGTAAATAAGATGTGGAATGATGAAAGTTGTAATACAATGTTAATAGGTTAAATAAAAAATTAAAGCCTTTGTCATTATCATATTATTTTGTATTTACTCTATATCTTTTCAACTACAATGTAGTGTGAATAAGATGTGGAGTGATGAAAGTTGTAATATAATGTTAATAAGTTGCTTTGTAGCAGAGGTGGGTCTTTGAAGCTTTTTTATGATTTGTTTCTAAACCAAACTCACATAAAACAAAGTATTTTATGGTATTTTCTTTGAGTAACTCTTTTTTATTGAATAATTGAGCTAACATGGTCCTATTCATTACTTTGCTACGAAGAGTATGTATCTTATCCCTCTCTATGTTCATACTTCATAGTTATTTTACTTTTATGAGTATGTATCTTATCCCTCTTTATGTTCATACTTCATAGTTATTTTACTTTACTCATTTTTAGTAGAAAGTCTTTTCTTCTTGTGCATTTAGACTTTTAAGTAAACCACATCCTTTGTTCTTTTCTTCTTTGTCAAGTTCAATATTATTTGGTATAGAGCTATATCAAGGGTTTTTAGAAATGTCTTAGTTATACACTTACTTCACAGCTTTTGTCACCAATACATGGGTAGTCTGTACCTCAGCTTTCCAAGTGCATTTATTAGGGGATCAAATTTTTAAGGGTGGATAGATAATGGTTGGCATAAAATGATGAAACTCTTATAACTTTTATTTTGAACAGAACATTATTCAAAAACTATACTTTTTCTGCAAAAAAATATTTAATATAAGCAACAAGATAGTAGATAGATCCATAAATTTATGCAATGTTTCTTGATTGTAACATATGAACTATAAAAACTAACATTCCATTCTCATTTGGATGAAAGAATAATACATGCAAATAATAATGTAATGGCCGATTATGTGAAGGATATAATGTCTTGTTGTATATGTTCACATCTCCTTGCTTAGCTTGCAACACGGCGTTCTTTTATTACACCCCTAGATAGTTATATAGATAGTTATATCACAGTGATCAATAATTTAGTCTTCCACCAATACTTCTGGTAGGTCCACCGAAGATATTTCTCCACTACTTTATTCCATACGTGTAAATATCTCTTCAATTACATTTGTAAAACTTAAGGAAAAAGATAAAGTAAATTCAGGCAAAAATGAATTCTTTATGCTTTCACTCTCTTACAAATCCTTTGGAGCATTCATCTTGTAGTCTCCGGTTCTAAACTCGGGAGCCCCAGAAAACATCATTCCTGCAAGGGTTTTATTGCAATCCTAAGGTTTCAGAATTTAGTGTTTCCACTGTGAGAAGCGTGAAGGTCGGTAGGGTTTTATTGCAATCCTAAGGTTTCAGAATTTAGTGTTTGCACTATGAGAAGCGTGAAGGCCGGTTGTGAATATTACTTGTATTGCCACAGATGCTGTAAAGAGGAATTCTTTGGTGAATGCAGTAGGTGCAGAGTTAGCATTTTATGAAAGCAGTAGTGTTATGGAAGTTGAAGGCAGACATTTCATGAGGAATTACGTTAGGTCGCCTGTTTTCTTTTTTTCGTTAGGGGAGAGGGTTGTACTTCTATGATATAGAGGGAAAGGAGTATTTGGATTTCACTGCAGGGATTGCAGTGAATGCGCTTGACGATTTCGATCGGTTGAAAGCAGCCACAGATTAAATAGCTACTACCACTCAGGTCAACAATGTCTTTCATACAGTGCCACTGGTAATGATGCAAAGCAAGAGAATATGTATTTGTTTGTTTATTTTTTAATGCCCTATGCGAATTACCTGGTATACAGGACCTTTTTCTTCTAGAAGCTAAATTGGAAAATGAATTTAATCAGATTTTAGTCAGAGATTCGATCCATCATGTTAGTATTTTAAGATCTCATTCCTGTTGTTGAAAAGTGTAGTTTTGAAATTTCTTCAGACATCGGACTCTTGTGTCTAGGCGGTGTCCCTGTGTCATGTGGCTTAGCCATAGGTTTAAACTTTAAACAAATAATTTCAAATAATTTCTCATAAGGTAATATTCATTTTTCATTTCAACACATAAGGGTGTTGAAGTCTAAGCCAGCATAGATCCATGTTAACTCTAGATCTATCTTGCATCTATAGGAATGAAATCTTTGTTGGTGCAAATCTTTTTTAGAGTGGAAAAACTGAGAAAAAGCTTAAGGAAAGTTTGACCTCAGAGATTTGATCCCTATCCTTTCATGATAAATCTGGAGTTAAAATGAATTAAGAAAGTGATAAAACTATATTAAGTAAAATCATAAAATTTGAATAACATAGCCATTATAAAAATAATATATTGCAAAGATGTAAAGAGAGACATATTCCATAATATCCCTATTAACTAATTAATTGGACATATCCAAACTTTCAGTTGAGAGTGATATCAATAAATTAAATAATATATGACTTAGGGTTGAAAACAGTGAGAACTTCATATTTAGATCATTGAGAACTTCATATTTGGGTTGAAAACAGTGAGAACTTCATATCTCACATCCATTTACATCATAGAGCAAGAAGTATTTAAGTTATATATATATATAAATAAAACATAATATTAAGATGAAATTCTATTTATTATACTTAATATTTATTATTTAATTAAAGTGTCATGTGTCAACTCCATGTTAAACATAAAATTACATTTCTCCTTCATATTAAACTGTTTACATTTCTCCTTCATATTAAACTGTAAAAGGCACCTCTCCAATTTCGACGCAATGAAATAGGAATTGACGATGGAAAGGGCGTTGCTTCAGCAAAGACTCGTGTTGAATTTTATTTAAGTTTGGAAAATCTTCCTTACAAAACAAAAAAAAGTGAACAAGCTCTGTCCAAATATTTTGAGTTGTTAAAACTGAAAGTGACATAGTCACACAGCTATTCATTATTATTAAATTTTAAGATAAAAACAATTTTGAGTTGTTAAAATTGAAAATGACATCGGCACATAGTTATTCATTATTATTGAATTTTTAGATAAAAACAATTGATTGATAATGTGAAAATTTTAATGATTAATTCCTAAGTAAATATAGCTTGTATTATATATGTTATATTGCCAGCTCGAGGGACCTTTTCTTTGGACTGAATAATTTTCTTGTTCTTCAAGTGAAGCTTGCAAAGCATCTTGTTGAATCATTGATAAGGTCTTTTCGCAAACCCTAGTATTGAACCCAATAAAACAGAAATAAAATTTGTAAGGAAATATCAATAAACTTTGAGGTCTCCCAAAGGAGAGAATGAGAATGTTACAGAATTTATTTATTTCATGAATAGTTTTCATGGAATAACGATTGTAATGCCTCGGTTTTGACCCCGTTGCATTAGATGTATATGATGTATATATTGTAAATGATCATGGTGTGGAGCTAAAGGCCAAGGCCCCACCATTGATCGGTCATGTTATGTTTTGGATTTAATTTGTCACCTATGGTATATCGGGGCATGCGGCATATATTATGTTGGTCATCATGTAAATATGCATCTATAATTAATTAAATGAACCCGACCAGCTACGATCGCGGCAACTAAATCGAAAGGGGCATGATTTTTCCCAAGGATAAGGATGTGGGGGATTTGTCAAACCTTGGCCAATAGGGTGAAAATCCATGTGTCTTCTTACCTTGTTTTATCCCAACCACTTTCATTAAGAATGGCTGCTGGTGGTTGAGGCAATTATGGTCTTTGGGAGTGGGGTGGCAGGACTGTTAGTCCTCACCCACATGCATACTCCACCATGGTCGACTCCACAATGGAAAAAACGCTCACGCACTTCCAATTTTGGGGGGGTTCTCACCATTTTGCTGTTCATCACTCACATAGACATTCTTCCACTCTCCCCACGACTGGGCAAAAAAAATGCTCACGCACTTGCAATTCGCATCCCCTCCATTGCTGTGCATTCTCACGCAGAGGGATTCTTTCCCGTTTTTAGTCTTCACGCACAGGATTTTGCTGGATTTACCCACGCAGTAGTTTTCTTCTGCGGATTTGTGAATAGTGAGGCCGTATCCTTTACTCGCGCGCTGATTCGTGGGTTCTGCATTGTGGTTGTTCACGCACCGGTCGTGAGACTGTAAATTCGTCCCCATTGTGGTCTGCGTACGTTTTTCCCAGCAGCATTGGTTGTGCCAAATGGGTCGTTGTTCCCCATGTCATTGGTAATATGTATGTTGATGCGTTTTGGAGTTGTGGTGTTTTCCCCCTGTTGGAGTTGTGTTTGCTGTTGTGTAATTTCGTTGGGGAGTCTTTTTCCTGTTTAAGTTGTGACAGCTAAATTAATTGCTTGAGTGCAATGGTTGGTCTTCGAACTGTGAGAGGAGCAGGGAGGTTGGCTTGGATTTGCTTGATAAACCTGGTGGCTGGAAACCACACAGACAAAGCTAGAGGGCTGGCCTTCTTCTCCATCACCCCTGAATAGCACTGGAAGGGAATGCAGGGCCTGAGGGACTGTGTAGCAGAGAAGGGACTGATTCCTTGTGTTGGGTGTGTTTGGGTGTCTTAGAGGTCAGGCTAGTTCTGGTGTAGGTGTTCTTGGCTCGGTAATGAGCTCACCAGCTTAGCAATTTGCCTTCTCCAGCCCCCTAATGGCCTGATAAACCCAACTCTGTTGGCTTGGCTGTGTGTTTTGTGTGTCCTTGGCTACGTGTAAGCTTGTTGTTCCCTTATTCCTTGGAGAATCATGCCCAGCTCGAGGGTGGCAATGTTGCTGAGAGATTAAGGAGCTCGCTGGCCTATGGTTGGGTGGAACGTTGCAGCGACGTAGCTGGTTGCGGATCGACTTCTTCATAAGATAAGTGATCTTGTCCAATTATACTTCTGCAACCTTAATTTCTATTAATGAAATGATGAACATGTTGAATGCATCCATGACTGAATGCTGTTGGTTTCCGTTATGTATGATGAATGCTTGTTTGAATGTATGATGTTCCGCTGTGTCTGATAGATGATTGCATAAGTGCATGTTTTTACTTCAACGCAGTTTCCTTCAGCATTCTGTTTCAACCATTTTGTGTATGCATTTGTTCATGGGGCTCTTAGCCCGTGTGTTCATAGCTTGTAGTCGCGTCCTCCTTGCCGGTCGGAGGCATGGGGACGTGACAACGATGGTAAGGTTTTTTTTCACAAACTCTAGTACTGAAGCCAATGAAACAGAAATAAAGTTTGCAAGGAAATACCAACAAACTTTGAGGTCTCCCAAAGAAGAGAATGCCACATAATTTATTTATTTCATGAATAGTTTTCATGGAATAACAGTAGGAGCCCTTTCTTTAACTATCAAAGAGAAGTACAGAACTCCCTTTGTGCATGTCATGCCTGAAGTGAAATTTGTTGAGTTTGGAAATGCGGAGACCAAAAAAAAGGAAATTCAGCTGGGAAAAACATTATCTATTTTTGTTGAACGTGCTCAAGGGGAGGCAGGCATATCTAGCGGCATAAGGTATTTTCTCAAATATTTGCAGACTCTCCATGATGCTGCAAGTTCCTTGCTTGTTTCTCAAGAGATGAATTTTGGCCATTTTTTATTCTTTAGACTATATTACTTTCTATTGATTATGATTGTCATATATGACAACCTTAAAAATAGTTGCTAGGTTGCCAGGGTATCGGTTCTGTGTGTACCTTCGTTTGGAAGGTATGTCTGGCAGAATTCAATTAAATTATCGGTTCTGTGTGTAACTTGGTTTGGAAGGTATGTCTGGCAGAATTCAATTAAATTTTGCAGATGCGCACATTTGGTGTCCCTTTCACTTATCATAGACCTTGGTTCTGTCTGATGTTAAAATTTTCCTTCCCCTTCTATGATTATATACTTTGATATTTTAAGGTAGATTCTTGGAAATCAACTTACCAGATTAGGCCTGGAGTAAAATGTATGATATATTCTAGTGAAACTACAAAAAATTACTATTGCATTGAACTGCTCTTTAGCTTATATCATGGAAAGAAAAGATATATATATATATATACTTTAGAATCTTGGAATTGAACTTACAAAATTAGGCCCTGGAGTAAAAATGCTTGTGAATGATATATTTTGTTGAAAAAAAGAGTACAAAATATGGCTTTTTCATTGGGCTTCTCTTTAGCTTGGATCCAGTAAAGAAAGGCATTTTGAAGATGGGTTCAGATATATATATACTTCGATGTTTTAAGCCAGAGTCTTGGAGTTCAACTTAAAAAGTTAAGCCCTGGAGTAAAATGCTTGTGAATGATATATTATGCTGCAAAAATAATATATATGATGCTTTTTTATTGGACTACTCTTTAGCTTGGATTCTGGAAAGAAAGGTATTCTGAATATGGGTTCATATATAGAGAGATAGATAGTTTTATTTCTCGCTAATACACTGGTCTGTAACATTTTCTTACTCGACCTGTTTGAAGTATATGAACTTGTTGATGGTCCATACCATTTTCGCACACAACTTGTTTGAAGTATATGAACTTGATCATCTCTTCGCAGTGTTTTTAGAAAATTTGAAGTTTTGCATTCACTTTAACTTATCTGGATTTTATTCTATTCAAACTAAAACAATACTTATAGTTCCCTATCGAAATCTGGGCTAGGTTCATTACCACTGAACCAATACAAACATTTCCCAGTTATCTGATCCAAGCTCAAATATTATACAGATCGTTCAACCATCGATGCAAAAAGGTCCTGTGTCCACGAGATCTGGAGTTCGATTATCTTGAAGAGAATTAATACTTAGAGGCATCTATGCTGTCATGAAGATTTTGAATCACGATTCAAAAGATAGTGGAGATCAGATACCCTACGGTCCTGTTAAGCAGACATTCGAGCCATCAGATCATTGACAGGTAATACCAGATATATGAACTAACCATCTTCTAACACATTCATCAACGCCGCAGCATCCAATCGAATCACAAATGGAATAGTTGAAGGTTCACTTGATTAGCAGGGACTCTACAGAGGAAACCTCACTTTTCAACGATTCAACTTCTGGTTTAAAACAGAGTAATTCTAGAAAAGAACATTTCACAAAACATCCTAGAAAGGATATGAGAAGAATACCGATATTCTAATATTTATCATGTATTCAAATTTGCACTACTCCAAATATCCCCTATTACAGAGCTTGAGCTGTGTTTTTATGCACAACGAGGACAATTCTTCTCGATCCACTAAGGTCGATGGATTCAAATTGGTTATTCTTAGTGAATGTCTAATCAAATTTTAACTCCTCCAACAACTTGCTTAAATGTAGCAATTACATTCATTTTAAGGAAACCAAAACACTTGTCTCGAAATAACCTTAAAATTTTCGAGAAATTAAACAAACTAATTCAAATTAAGAGAGCCCACTCCCTTTAGTAAACTTTGAAGACCTTCTACAGGTCAAATCCAGACTTTCACAAAGATGTTCATGCATTAAAAAAGAATCACCCTTTGTCATAAATGCAGTTTGAAACTTTGATGGCATTGATTCTTATTCTTGCTAGGCTTGCTTAGGTCTCTTACATAAACAAGATGGATTGTCAGAACCAAAATTTGTTTTGAGCTATGTAAACAATGCTATGCCAGTTACAAAATTGAGAAAACATTTATGTGCTTTGGCATATGGAAAGTAGCATGCTTCAAGAAGGTTTACGGAGACAGCTTTAGAGGCTTTCTTGTGAAAAAAAAAATAGAATGTCAAGCTTCCCTATATTCTATTATTATGAGGTGATGAAAATTCTCCCTAGGTTTGGAATCTTATCTAGTTGGCTTGGAATGATCGAACACTAAAACATGCGGCAAATGCCCAGGAGAATAGTAGCCTCTTTGTTTTACTGATTTGGGGTACTGATGAAAGGCCAGTCAAATTCTTGAAAATGTTTAGTTTGTTTGATTTGCTGAATCTGTTAAACTTAGAAATTCTTTTTACCTCGCGTGTTTTACAATGTCTTGCTTGTCTTTAAATGTCCCTTAGCTTTGCTTAAATAGGGCCTTGAATCATGTTATATGCAACCTTTGTTGGAATATTGGATCACGAGATAGTGTGTTTTCCCTAAATATCTCTTTTTCGAGATGACTCGAGACAAAGTAGAAAATTCATTCGACAAGAGAAAATGATTGGCACAAGGGAGAATTGTTGTTGGAACCAAACTGGTTCTAGAATAGGTACCTATTCATTTTGATGAGGTAGTGAAAGGATTCAAATCCTCGCAATCGATTTGAGTAAAGGTAATCCCATCAACTTGGAAAGGACAAGTCAAGAAAAAGGATTGTAAATTTGAAAGGAAGGGTAATCTCTATCCTGGAAAAGGATCTAATGCTCAAAATATTCTGAATGCTCCGTTGAATCTCTCTAATTGCAAATCGATGTTTGGCAAATTGGAAGCAAGGTTGATGTATTGAATCAGACTTGTGCAATTCCTGGACCTTTGTCGGTTCCAAAGACGACGCATGATATTGAGATTATTTGAGCTCTTGATGAGAGGGTAAACTCAACAAACCTTGGCCATTATTGGTTCATGCCTCCACTTATTCTAGTTAACTGCTGATGGGAGGAAGAGTTGTCATTCCAGACTTTCGAACAACTTGTATGCTCCGAGAGAGATTCTCCAGATATTTTCGAATTCTCATTCTAGAGATGAGTTGCAGCGTCCAAGTGGATGTAACCGAGGTCAAGAAAAAAGAAAATGATGGACCTACTTGGGAAGCGTTGATGATCACTGTATTTTTCTGACTTGAAGATTGTTACAAAGATTAGAAGGCATTGTAGAATCTGTTCTAGCTCGATTGTTCTGGAAGGACAAACGTCTTAGAGGAAAGGTAAAGAAGGTAATGACTCTGAAGTTAAGACCATATAGTTGAATTGAATAGTTCTAGTTGAAGAAATTGTTTTTCTCTAAAGAAATCAATTGGGCAAGAAGAATTGATTGAAAGAGGTAAAACCAACCAACAATAAGAGATTGATTTAAAAGGAGAAATTTAATTACATTGAGGTGGTTTGTTGTAGTTGTAGGTTTTCTGTGCATACAATCATGTAATTGATGAAGCAAAATTGAAGCATGGGTGGGTTTGTGTGACTGTGCATCACGAGTCAATTGGAGCAACAATAAATCTCTTTCGTTAGCAGGATTGCCATCTTCAGGAGTTACACACCCTTCTAAGGGTTCTCCATCGTAGTCTATATCTTTGCGCTATGCTTATAGGAACATAGTTTGTTTCAACCGCCGAGTCAATATTGGAATCAGTGTTGTTTACAGGTGACAGGCTGAAACAGCCATTGCTTTTGATTTGGACAGCAATTGGGTTATCGCAGTTCAGCGGATGTTATACCATGAACAATAATGTGTAGATAATTGGTCTTCTAAGGGCTGGCCAGACGTGGATTCTGTTGGACATTTTCCCTGTCGATAGAAAAATAAAAATAAAGCCGATTGGCAATCCATTGGTTGAGTTTCTTTCAAATAAAAAGCAAACCTTTAAAACCTTCCCTTTCCATCTAAAGCCTTATGGTGGACGACAAATCGATGCGGAGATTGTTTGCGTAGAGATGAGTCAAGGAAACCGTGCCAGAGAGCGTACGAGTCGAGCAAACTGGTTGAAAGGAAAGACAGAAAGCTAAAACATCTCTTTTCAATCAAATTAGTTGTGGAGCACTACAACTGTTGGCCTATGGATGAAAAATTGCATTTATGTTTCGCTGCAGTCACATATTTTTTAAATCGGAAGCTATATAGCTGTTCAAATAGAATATTTAGTTGTGGAGCACGACAACTGTTGGCCTATGGATGAAAAATTGCATTTATGTTTCGCTGCAATCACATATTTTTTAAATCGGAAGCCATATAGCTTTTCAAATAGAATATTTACTAGGAATGATGTTGAAAGATTCATGCATGAAAAAAGTGAAAATTGTGTTTAATAAGGTAAAGACTGATTTATATGGATGCAACTTTATATATATATCTTTCAATAGGAAAATATTCATCATCCTAAATAAAGACTGATCATAAACTCTTCGTGAGGAACTTTCTTTACATCAAAATTGTTACAAGGGATGCCACCTTTAGTATTTCGAAGACTTACTTGTCTTGTCTTTACAAAAATTTCAAACAAATTTCTCTTGTATTCATTCTCATGCCAATTTTGGCTGCTATTCTCTTAAGATGTTTCAGCTTACACAAAAATGGTTGTAAAAAATGTACATCATCATTCTGTGAGTATTCTTCTATTCTTCCTTTACTTGTTCCATCTCCCTGTGTCCTGGAGCTAACAACAGTGCAAGTTTAGACAGGTTGTCTGTCTCTATGTTTAACTCTATGTAAACATGAGTTTGCTGAGGACTGAGAAGAGATTTAGAAGCCTTCTGATTGCTCTCAAAAGTTGTTGTAAATGAGGAGCTTTTATTTGAATCTTGTTGTTGACCCAGTCCGTGACCATCTTTGAGTCCCCAAAAACCTGTAAACTAGTGACATTTCTGTTTACAACCAACTCTAGAATAGCATGTAAAGTTGCTAGCTCTGCTTTATTATTCGTGTAGTGTCCGGGAGCATGTCTCACTTGAACCTTGAATTTTTTTGAGAAGTATAAAACACCTCTCGAACCTCCCAGAGGAGGTTCTCCTTGGCTTGCTCCATCAAAGAAAGCCCGAGGGATTGCTTTGTTTATGTCTGGAGGTACCGGTTTCTTTGTCTTGGGCTCTTTTTCCTTTGATTTGTGTTTTCTGGTCCACTGCACCACAAGAGTCGTCATCACTTCACAAGGAATTAGTCTATTATTAAAAATGGCTGTATTTCGAGCCCACCAGATTCCATAAGAAAAAGAGGAAGGGAATGCACTGAAGAGACGTACCGAGCTATCTGACCACCATGCAGAGGACTTTTGTTCAAGAGAAGCCCCTGCATGCGACCCTTGATATTTGAGCTCTTTGCTAGCTTCCTTCCAGATTGTTTCTGCATAAGAACAGAGAGAAAACATGTGAGATCCTGTTTCCTCTTCTGATTGGCATAAAACACACCAGCTTGGCCCATGCCATCCACGCTTTTTAAGATTTTCCCAAGTCAGGAGCTTTTGCTCAGAGCCAACCATAAGGTAATTTTAACCTTAAGAGGACCTTCATTTTTCCATACTTGTTTCCACCAGTCCTCCCTTTTCCCCTGGTGTTGTTCTAAAGCCCAATTCTTGTAACCTAGTTTGGCTGTGAATTCCCTTGTTGCATGGTTTTTAGTCCACACCACTTTATCTTCTGCACCTTCTTCTAGATGAATATAGCAAGACTATAAAAGTGAAACATATTCATTCCATTCTTCCTCGAGCCCGTCTTTTAGACCTAAATCTCCAGCTTTCTTCCACAGAGTTTGTCTTTGTTGTGTGAGAGCACAAGCCTGACTGAGATTTTATATCCCAAAGCTTCTAAGTTTTTCAATGAAGGTACCAGAAAGCTTGTAACTTTCCCTTGCTCCGACCCATGGATCCTCCCCTAACCGGACTTCCTTCCTGTTCCCTATAGATCAAGCAATTGAATTTCCTACTTGAGGAAGCGCAAGCACACAAGCCTTCCATCCAATAGATCCATTCTTGTAAGTTTTATCCGGTTTTCTTATCCACTCTTGGATGGATCCATTTCGACAATACTTGGACACCAAGACCTTCCCCCATAAAGAGTTAGGGTTCTGTATTAACCTCCACAGGGCTTTTGCTGCCAGGGATTGACAGAAAATAAATTGTTTCTTTATTCCCCAACCACCAAGTTCCTTGAGATTAGCCAACGTTTTCCATTTGGCCAAATGTATTCCTTTCGACTGTTTGCTTGCGGTTCATAAAAAAGAAATTTTTTTTTTCCTGATTTTCTGAAGTATACCTTTTGGAATATACACTATTATAGCCCAATATACAGGTATGCTCTGTAAAACCACCTTGAGCAACACCAGTCTTCCTCCTTTTGAAATGAAATTGTTTGTCCAACAACCAATTCTGCCTTCGATCTTTTTGTATAACCATAGCCAATCGTTGAAAGAATAAGCATTAGGTTTAAGAAGAAACCTTAGATATTTAAAACCTTCTGATAGAGGCTTTACAATATAAGGGACTTTTGTAGTTAACCTATTTCTTACCGTTTCAGAGATAACATTCTCTGAGAGAATGGACTTCTCTACGTTTATGTGCATCCCTGTTGCCTTTTTATACAAATCCAAGATCTGTTAGGCTTCTCTAAGGTTCTCCCATGTTCCTTCTCCCATCATCACCACATCATCCACGAACAAAATGTGGGAGAGTTCTTCGGATCTTGTGAACATTATTCATTTGTATGATCTTGCCCTCTTGGCGTGTTGAATTAGTCTACTTAGGGCATTTGCTATAAGAAGGAACAAAAAGCGGGAGAGCGGGCACCCCTGTCTTAAACCTCTCGAGGGTTTGAAGAAGTTAAAAGGGCTTCCTCCAAAGAGGGACATTGATTTCTCAATTGAACTTGTGCCAGGAGCAGCACCAGTGTCCAAGACACCCTACAAGATGAGACACCAGAAATGCTAGAGCTGAAGACGCAGCTGCAAGAGTTGTTGGAAAAGAAGTATATCAGACCAAGTGTGTCCCCTTGGGGAGCCTCGATTCTGTTTGTGAAAAAGAAAGATGGTACACTCAGGTTGTGTATTGATTACAGATAGTTGAACAAAGTCATTGTGAAGAATAAATATCCTTTATCTCGAATTGACGACCTCTTTGATCAAATGAGAGGAGAAAATGTATTTTCCAAGATTGACTTTAGGTTTGGTTACCTTCAATTAAGAATCAAGGATGAAGATATTCATAAGACAAGCTTCAGAACAAGGTATGGACACTATGAGTTTGTAGTGGTACCATTTGGTCTCACAAATGCACCAACTACATTTATGTGTTTTATGAACAGTGTCTTTAGCAGGGGTTTGGACAGGTTTGTTCTTGTCTTTCTGGATGACATTCTTGTTTATTCTAAGAATGAGGAAGAACATGAGGAACTTTGAGATTGACATTGCAATTGCCTAGGGAGCATAAACTGCATGCAAAGCTAAGCAAATGTGACTTCTATAAAGATATGATTAATTATTTGGGTCACATCATCTCAGATGAGGGCATTTCCGTAGACCCTGAAAAGATTGAAGTCATTATGAATTGACCAACTCCAAGGAATGTGACAGATGTAAGGTTTTTTATGGGACTTGCTGGATACTACAGGAGATTCATTGAAGGATTCTCCAAGGTTGCACATCCAATCACTTCTTTGCAAAAGAAGGTAATAAAATTTAAATGGATGCCAAGGTGTGAAGAAAGCTTCTAGCAATTGAAGAATCTTCTCACAAGTGCACTAGTTATGAAAATTGTAGATTCAGAAAAATATTTTGTGGTGTTTACTGATGCATGCGGTTAAGGACTTGGAGGAGTTCTTATGCAAGACAACCACATGGTATGTTATGAGTCAAGAAAGTTGAAGGATCATGAGAAGAACTATGCCACTCATGATCTAGAACTTGCAGCCATAATACATGCCCTCAATATGTGAAGGCATTACTTAATGGGCAGGAAGTTTGAGCTAAGGACAAACCATTGTGGTCTGAAGTACTTGTTTGATCAGCCAACTCTAAATGTTAGGCAAGCTAGATGGATGGAGTTTTTATGTGAGTTTGATTTTGAGATCAAACACATAAAAAGAAAAGAAAATAAAGTGGCTAATGCACTCAGCAGGAAGGCGCATGAAATGAATGTGGTGTCTCTTAGTATTTGCCAATCAGATTTGAGACAACAGATTGTTAATCATACTACTGAAGATGAAATGTATGTTCGGGTAAAAGACAAATTATAGTAGCAAAGTCTTGAGAAGAGGTACACAAGATATAAATTGGAAGAAGATGGACTTCTAACTTATAAAAACAAAATTTATATTCCAAGTGTAGCAGACTTGAGGAGAGTTGTTATGGATGAGATTTATCAAGCTCCATATTTTGGTCACCTAGGATATCGGAAGATAGTTGCTACAGCCAGGAAGTAGTATTTTTGGCCATGAATGAAGAAGGACATTGCTGAATATATTTCAAAGTGCATGAAATGTCAACAGGTAAAGGTTGAGCATCAAAACCCAGCAGGTTTGTTGCATCCCTTGCCAGTTCCAGAATGGAAATGAGAAGTTATTTCTATGGATTTTATTACAGGATTGCCAATGACTTGGAGACAACATGATTCCATCATGGTTGTGGTGGACAAGTTGACAAAGGCAACACATTTTATACCAGTTAAGTCCACACATAAAACTGATGACATGGAGATTTTTAGATTGCATGGATTCCCTAAGGCAATAGTCTCCGACAGAGATGCCAAATTCACTTTCAACTTATGGAAGGGTTTGTTTGCAGATTTGGGTACAAAGTTGAACTTCATAACTGCCTACCATCTTCACATTGATGGTTAGACTGAGAGAGTGAATCAAGTGCTTAAAGACATGCTCCGCATGTATGTGATGGACAAACCAACAAAGTGGGAAGATTATTTACACTTGGTAGAGTTTTCTTATAATAATGGACAACAAGCATCTTTGGGGATGAGTCCATATGAAGCTTTGTAAGGAAGAAGGTGTAGGACACCTGTGACATGGGATAATCCAGTGAACATGATTGTACTTGGGCCATAATTGCTCAAAGAAATGGAGTAGGAGGTTGCAAAGATCAGGCAGAATCTGAAGGCAACCCATGTGTTAGCACCATTTTTGGGATAAATAATTGATAAGGGATTTGGCAAGGAAATGAAGAAATAATGTTAGAAAATTTTCTTATCAGATGAACTTGATGAATGCTAATGAGATTTTGCAGGTATTTTAAAAGATCATCTCTAAGTCAGAAATATAAAATAATTGAAAAATTCTAGTTGTCAGCTTTGCTAATGAATAAGAATGAAAAAATTTGCTCTAGGTTAATTGGTGACAACAAATGAACGGCCGGGATGCATAGCGGACAAGATCAAAAGATGAAAACTCATTTCCTCTCAAGGAAATTCGGGAGTGGAAGAGTAGAAAAGGCAAAGAAATTTGGCTTTGAAAGTTAGAATCCTGAATTCTGAGTTCCGCAATCTGAGATTCGACGGCCGATGAGGACTTCCGCACAAATCAACGCTCCAGAAAAAGGTGGGAGCAGAAAGGCGGAAGCGGAAGAGGAAGAATCACAGTCGTGAAAGTTGAAAAATCCACCTTACTCTTTCCGCTAACGGCGGAAGCGGAAAGGAGGGAGCAGAAATACCAACATCGAACTTCGAAGAAGTTCAAATCTCGATTTCTGTTTTCCGCAGTCCGAAGATCTGACGACTCAAAGCAATTCCACTAAAGATCAACGACTTAGAAAATAACAAAGGGTGGAGATCGAAAAGCGGAAATACCAAAGGATTTTATCGTGAAAAGTTGATGTTCTGCATTCTGCGATCTGCAAGATCTACGGTTTAGAGAGCTCCTGCACACGATCGACAGTCTGTAAAGAAAAGGCAGAAGCAGAAGGGCGAAAATAGAAAGGAGGAAGTGGAAGAAGAGAAGTTTCGGTGAAGAAATTTAAAGGATCCACGTTTTGTTTTCTGTCTAAAGGTGGAAGCGGAAATGTAAAGTTTTAGGTTGCAAAAATTGGAAAACCTGACTTCGATTTTCCGCAGCCCGCATCTTGATTTCAGATCAACGGTTGAAAATGAATTCTGCAGAGATCGATGGTGCAGAAAGCTAAAAAGAGGAAAGAATAAGGTGGGGGCGGAAAGAGCAAATTGAACCTTGAGAAAGGTAGCATCCCGTTTTCTGTTTTCTGCACACCTCAGATCGACGACCTTGAATGAATCTTGAGGTAAATCTGCGGCCCATAAGCAATTTCATAGTTAAAGATGCAAAGCAGTTTTGAAGTTGTTGTAGATCGTCTAAGGTGTTTTGAGCCATCGTTTTCATCCAGCAGGTGTGGTTTCAAGGTGTTTAATTTTCCATTTTGGCCCATCATGCACGTCCCAACATGCTTTCTTGTTTTGTTTATGATCATCGCGAGTCTGCTAGATCATAATTTGTTAATATTGATGCCCAATTTTGCAATTGATTTTAGGTTTTTGAGGTTGGTCTCAGGATCCTGTTATTTCTGTAAATATACCCTCAATATAGGGAGACATGGGTTGGAACCTGTGAGAATTTGGTGTTATGCATTCTGGGATCTATAGTAATAAAATTGCAGAGCTGAATGCTTGCTTGTTGATGCAAAGATTCATGTGTATCTCATAATTACAGTCTGTTATTTCCTTTCCCCTGTGCATGTCCTTCCCGTTAAACTCACCATTATGTGTTCTTCATATTTGAAATAAGTGTACAATTGTTCAGAATTCATATTGTTATGCTCTGGCTATTGCTTCAGGTATCCACCAATCTTTCTTTCCAAAATTGATGCAAAATTCATCTTTTAGGTGCTATGTGTTGATGGACTGTTCTTGTTCTCTCCTTATCACCATACAAATTGCTATTTGACTGTAACCGAGTGCTACTTTGCCTTTGTAGAATTTCACTTGCAAACTGTCCTGTAATTCATGGATAATTTGTGACTCCATAGCCCAATGTATGCTTACCTTGTTTCAACCACAAACATAATCTGAATTTTACTTTAGTTTTATATCTAACCTTGTTAAAAAATCAGTTAGAGATCCCTCTCTAGAAAGGAAGAAGCCAACTCCCTTTCTTAAATTGGTTATGCTCTTACCTTGGGATTCACCCTCCACAACCTAGGGTGCAATTCTGAGTGCTAACAAATTGACGTTGTTGTCGGGGAAAAAAGTGCAAATCAACCCTGGGAAAACGACATTGTCTTAGTTCTACGACCTGGTTGAGCAGTCGATCATAGGCACATATAGGTTGCATGATCCGGATTTATGCAAGAACGCAACAGAATACACAAATAACCATAGAAACAAATATGCAGCGGAAATAACACTTCATTTCATTAATCAATAACTGAAACTTGTTTACATACAGAATGGAAATAAACTAACTAGAGTGATGGTAGCTTATCTCTGAGAAAAGATGTGGCGGCTACATGCCTCTGAACTCTCTGTTACATTGAGGCTCGAAGGCTTATATATTATTGAGAAACAATGGAAACCCTACACATTCAAAAACCTAACACTAGGAGGTGAAACACCAGAATTTCCCGAGGTCGTAACTTTAGCATGCTACCTCCATTTGACGCGCATGATACATCGTTAGAAATATCTGTTTAAAGACTACATCCATAAATAATAAATACGAGTCTAGAACAGACTCATATTTGCCGAACTATTCGATGCCGAAAAAACGTCGTTTAGGTCCTCAAAACGGCTCTGGAAGTTTAGGACCCGAAAACTCCCCAAAATAGTAAATTGTGTTACAATTAAGGAAACTGGAAAACTAAAAGAAACAATGGTGGGGGTCCAAGTGGAATAGGTGGGTGGCCACCAATATCCTCCTGGATCATTCCTACCCCCTTAGGAAGCAATGGTCCCCATTGCGTTGAGTTCCTCCATGAGATGATGAAACTTATGTTAAACTTGGTCCTTGGTGAGCCACTTTCCCTGGTGAAGGAGTTGGCCTGCTTTGACAACTCGATATAGCTAGATCTTCTACTGGCAGGTGTTCTTGATCTATGTGTCCATAATCCGCTAAGGTGTGGCTTGTTCCATGCAGTCGGGGTTTAACTCTGTTGGTGTGAGTTGTTCTGCCATGACTGATGTGTCCAGTAGAGGTGGAAAGTAGGGCCGAAGGAGGTCTACATTGAACACTGGGTGCAGACCAAGGAATGGTGGAATACTGAGCTTGAAGGTATTGTCCCTGACAGCCTTGGTGATGGTGTATGGCCCATATCGGAGCGAGCGAAGCTTGCGGTGGGGTCCAGTGAGGCGCTCCTTCTGCAAATGTAGCCACACTTTGTCACCCACCTAGAAGTTGTGTTGCACCCGATGCTGATCATGTCGCTGCTTGTACTTAGCATTGGATCTGTCCAATATGTCATGAACCTGTTGGCGAATGTGCTAAATGCACTTAATGAAGCTGTTCGCCTTGGAAACTTCAGACAGGATATGAGCTGAATCAGCCAGAGTAACTGCAAATGGCATGGCTACGTCAATGGGACATAGTGGCTGGAATCCCAAGCCCACTTGAAAGGGGTTGTGGTTGGTTAAGCTATGGAGAGCCCGATTATAGCTATGTTGTACATAGGGGAGGCTCTCATCCCATGTGCGTGGATGCTTTGAGTTGTACATGTGCAAAATGTGTATGACCATCCTGTTGACGACTTCTGTCTGGCCATCAGTCTGGGGATGGAAAGCTGTGGACTTAGTGAGCTTGGTGTCTAGCATTGACCATAGGCTAGACCATAATGTACTAAGGAATCTGCTGTCTCGATCTGAGATTATAAACTGTGGGATCCCAAAGTGTACCCACACTCGTTCAAAGAAGAGTTTAGCAGTGGCTTCCGCTGTGATATTCTTCTTGCAGGTTGCCATTATGGCCATCTTTGAGAATCTGTCAACGACCACAAACACACAGTCGTTGCCGTGCTTAGTAGAAGGAAGGCCCGACATGTAATCCATGGAGATGGATTCCCAAGGTTGACTAGGTGTAGGCAACGGAATATAGAGGCCTTGCTTCTTGATGGATGGTTTGGCAATGGCGCAGGCAGTGCAGGATCGGATGTACTTCCCGACGTCCTGTCCAAGGTTCGACCAATAGAAATACTTCTGCAGTACTGCCACTGTTTTCTCAACGCCGAAATGCCCAGCGACCCTACTGTAGTGCGCTTCCCAAATCATCTTGGCACGCTTGCTTGAAGGAACACAAATGTGTCCCATGTGACATAGTAGTACATCCTGGAGGTGAAATTTTGGAACTTGGTTTCCCTCCAAGAGTGTCTGGTATGTGTGGCTGAATCCTGGATTGCTCTTGTCGAGAAGTGGCCAATCAGAAGTCTTGTGCCCACAAAAGTTGAGCACAGTGGTTATCGCCACGATCGATGGTCGGCTGAGGCAGTCTACAACATTATTGGTGCTTCCCTTCTTGTACTTGATGTTCAAATGAAATTGTTGTAGATATGTGGACCATTTCTGATGACGATCGTTCTGTAACTTCCCTTGTGTTTGTATGAACTGCAGGGGTCGGTGGTCTATGTGGATGATTGTTTCCTTCCAAAAAATGTAATGCTTCTATTGTCGGCAAGCCTATACAATGGAATACATCTCTTTGTCATAAGTGGGATATTTGCGGACAGTGTTGGACAGTGTCTCACTGTGATATGCAACTGGATGCCCTTGTTGAGTAAGGACTGCCCCAATAGCATAGTCAGAGGCACATGTCTCGATTTCAAATGGTTGTTGCAAGTCTGGTAATGTGAGCACTGGGGCACAGTAGAGGCGATGTTTCAATTCTGCAAACGCTTTTTGTTGAGTTTCCGACCAAAAGAATTTTGCTTTCGCTCCTCCCTGGGTGACTTGACTCAAGGGCCAAGTGATATGAGAGAATCCCAACACGAACCTGCGGTAGAAATTAGCAAGGCCTAGAAAGCTACAAAGCTCTGTTAGAGTAGTCGGGGATAGCCAATCCCGAATGAGTTGGATCTTGGTTGGATCCACATGTACCCCACACTCATCAATAATGTATCCTAGATACTGAACCAGGGTCATGCCAAAAGTGCACTTGTCCAAATCGACACACAACTTGTGATGTCGCAGTGTTTGGAGGACCTGTTGGATGTGGTGGAGGTGCTCTTCCCAAGTCTGGATGAATATCAGGATGTCATCCAAGTACACTACTACAAATGAGTTGGTGAATGGCCGCAAGATGTCGTACATTAGTCTCATGAAGGTTGCAGGAGCATTCATTAGCCCGAAAGGCATGACCAACCATTCGAAAAGGCCCTCCTTAGCTTTGAAGGCAGTCTTCCACACATCGGTCGGTTCGATCGGTACCTGGTGATACCCGGACTTTAAGTCGATCTTGCTAAAATATTTCGCCCCTTTAAGCTAGTCCAAGAGGTCATCAATCCTTGGGATCGGGTACCATTAGAGGAAATTTGGGGTCTAAAATGGGCCTTATAAGAAAACCTGCCAAAATAAGTTTTTGTGAGTTGGAATTCAAGAACCAATAGAATTTCAATA